>JAUMHE010000079.1:3756608-3781019 GCA_032359235.1 Enteromius mattozi
TGCTTAAAACCATGTTAATTATCAGCGTGGATTTGCGCAGCTCTTCAGTGAACAACGGCCCAAATGTCCACGCAAAGAAAGATGCTGTGTGTTTCTGCGTGACAGCAAAAGCACTTTATTTGGCTTTCTGAAAGTAGATGCAGTTATGAGTCGTTAAGATTACTTACAGGATCAATAACAACTTTGCTCTGACAATCTGGAGCTTCTGAATCAGTGACTGTAAGTATGTTTTGTGAATAGTTTAAGTATTTGCTATTGACTGTTCACATGTGGAGTTTTGAACTTTGAACATATAGCGCATTCCCCGTCCTGTGTGAAAGGGTCTGTGTGAACGCCTGTGTGTGTGTGAGAGAGACCGAGCGAGAGAGAGACAGGGCCACATCTCTGTGGAGTCAATCACAGCTTGTGTGCTGCAAATACATACGAGCACCGTGTCTGTCACGTGACTCCGTTCCTCTTTCAGGCTTGAACTGATAATCAAACTAAGGACATTATTAACTGTCTTTTACTTTGAAAGTAAAATTATGGAAAGGGGCGTTACATTTCTGACGCATGCTTGTGGTGTTCGTCCAATTACAATGCACTGTGTCAGCTGGCCAATCAGAGCAGACTATGCTTGTCGAAGGAGGGTCTTTGTAGAAAATGACGCGTTTGAGAGAGGCGAGGCATAGAGGCATTACAATAATATACAGTATTTGCAAAATAATGTGTTTTTTTAACATTAAAGTATGTCAACATATATAATGAATATGCAAATTAGTATGTGACGTCACCTGCAACCACAAGTCTCACAAAATCCTGTAGGAAACAGTGGCATCATGAAATGAGTTCTTTCCCTGTTGATTGTATTTCAACAGCTTACAATGTTTATTTTTAAACCACAATGCTTAAAAACACATACAAACAATACGTTTAAGTTACAATGATGCAACATCAGGTGAGCATGTGACCGCGATCTCTACCGGTTGACAAATTTCTACCGATTAATCGGTATATTTTGTATCGCACACCCCAACATACATACATGAATAAATAAATAAATGAAACAGGAACATAACTATCTACTGATAAAAAAGTAGGACTATCAATAGAATAGAAATTGTGATGAATTTAACAACCTTCGTGATGTAAACATGTTTTATTGCTCATTTGTAGGTCAATCTGTACAAAAACAACTGCTAAATGAATAATTAAATAAAACAGGACCGTAACTATCAAAATAAATTTAATTAAATGTAAATAACAACGTTCATACTAGAACTTGTCCAAAAAGAAACAATTTTAAAAGCACCCGAGTTGATGTTTTGGTTCTTATCACGCAATGTAAGTTACAGTAAATAGTGTGTGAAGCACTGCTGACATCTTCCTCTCTGACTCCTAGATGTCTGTCTGATACGCTGCGCTTTTCTTTCCGCTATCAACAGGCTGTGAGAGTTTGACACATGAATAGCACACACACCAAACAACAGGTGACACCACAATCATGCTAGACCTTTACATGACACACACACACACTCTCTCTCTCTCTCTCTCTTCACAAAGACACAGCTGAGTGCAGCGTCACAGTTTGCTGTTGTGGCACTTTCTCTCATGCGGTCAAGCTGGGAAAAGCATCTGGTCACACAGGGGCCCGGGACAACAAACAGAGAGACTCCAGAACAACAGAGCTCACAGTCAGACACTTCCTGTATGACATCCATCTATGAGAAAAGATCTGTGGATTGTCACCTTTGCCATTTTACAGCATTCATCAGTAGTGTGTGTTATTTTGTAAAAACTATATACCTAAATGTTTGATTAATTAATGAAACTAATAGAAACTATTATAAATACTCAAGTGTTGCTGTCGTTTAGTTAAAATGTTGTTCCTGTTCAACATTTAAAATATTGTAACTTCAGTTTTTTTTTTAACTACTATTGATTATTATGATTAGGTCTTTAAAAAACTTTGTACTGTTAAAAACTGGGATAGAAATAGAAATTCTAGAATAGAAATTGTGATTATTTATTTTGAATCACTTATGGGCTGACAGCATTATTAAAAACACATTTTATTAAATAATAAGAAATAATAAGAAATTGTTGTTGCCTCCTTTTTGAAACTGCCTTCCATAAAATAAATAAAGAAAATAAGAAATAACCACTTGTGTCACCCTGTTTGAAAACCTCTTTTATTAAATAACAACAAAACCTAAAAAGAATTCAATTTCTGTAAAGCCCTTGTGGACACATGTCTGAAATCCCTTAATATTAAATAAATTTAAAAAACAACTACATTTTGTTAACCCCTTGCAGCCCCCGGTTTGAAATCTCCTTTCCTGCACAATTCAGAGTAGGCCTATATAAAACTCACTAACTTTTCCTCATGCACCTTCCCTATATAGTACAGTTTCACTGTGCTCACTTTGAAACTAGTAAAAAAATTAAATCCAGCAATATTATCCTGTTTGTTTTCTCCCCTTCTTCCTAAGGGTGTTGTCATATGGAGTCTTGAGTTGTGTCTGCTCAGATGGAGCCGGTAATTTTCCCTTGTCTTCCACTCCACTGCTCTTTCTCTTTCTCTCTCTCTCTCTCTCGGCCATTAGAGCGCCGTACATCATCATGATCCAGTGCGGCTCGTCGATAAGTGCTGTTTGTTCTGAGAGGGTTGGTTAGACGGGCCGCCGAACGTTTAATGGCCGTCTACAGCTGTCAGAGGCACTGGCCTTTCAGCCTCATTCACTCTCACACCGTTTCCGAGAAATGTTAGATCAGAGTCGGCGGAAAACGGCCGTCGAGAGTCAGCGTCTCTGTGACACCAAAAGGTCTGTCTCATTATTCAGAGACTCAAGTGACAGGGAAATGGAGGCCGGCGGCGGCTTAAATCAGAGCGATCTGTCCAAGGCTAAATTGACTGTGTATTTGGCGGTTAGCGGGAAACGACAGACGGATGTGTGGATAGATAAAACGGTTAAAATTAAAGCAAAAACAGACAGACGAATAGCTCTTTTCAAAATAAAGGACAGTGAATTTTGGCTTTCGACTAGAGTGCATCTGTGTTTAACAGAGCGGGAAATGAGAACGCTAATGCTAATGGGGCAGTCTATTTTAGTCGGCATCTCATTAGCCCTAACAACCTAAGTAACAAACTTCGCTACATAAATCTGAGCACACTGTAAAATGTACTTTCTTAATATTTCTGGTAGTTTTTAAGGTTCAAAAAACTGTGCTTAACTGTACTGCACTTGCAGTGTACATCAAATCTTAATAGTATTTTATTTAATTTTTTTAAACTTGTGGATAATATAGTATTATAGAAAAAAGGCCACTTAAGTGTTTTTAAGAGTATACTATAAGAACTCGTTTATTAAAACACTTAGGTACTCTCTTAAGAACACACTTAAGTATACATTAAGTGCAGACTTAGGGTGATTGTGAACAGTGTTCAAAATGTTGGACCTCATGTTGTGCCAATCGCGTTTACACCTTGCCTCCAAAAATTTCATCCGTCGCAAAGAAAATTGGATCAGGTTACATTTTCTGCATTTTCGCATCTGTAGCATGCATTTTGATGAAAGGGATGACGAACATGAAAAAAAATAAATAAAAAAGGAAAAACGGACTCGATTTTGGACTCAGTGTGCAATGCCCTTTAAGTATACCGTCTGTCACTCCTTTCAGTATGAGACAATAGAATTATGAAATTATGAATAAAGACTTACTTAAGCATGTTAAATTTATTTTAAACTATAACACATTTTGATTTAATTGCAAAAAACACGCGATTAAGTGTCCAAAAACATTCAGTTTGTTCTTAAGTATGTATATTTTTAAAATAGATTATTTCTATAATTAGTACTTTGTATGCTGAAGTGTAGGCTACTTCTTTTACCACAAAAAAGATCATCATTAGCAACAAGGAAACATTTATCTAAAAGTCCTTAAAACAAGATAAACCTTGTGGAAAAATAAGCACAAATAAGAAAAATTACATATTTAAACATTTGTAGATCATATAGTATAAATGCAATAAAAATTCACTTAAGTGTTCTTTAAAAAGAGTATATGGTAACACTTTATTTTATGGTGTCCAAGTTAGATGTACTTACTATTATAATAACAATAAATTATACATAATTACATGAAAATAACCCTTAACCAAACACCTAATCATATAAGACACCTTAAAATAAAGTGTAACCAAGCATACTTTAGTGACTGTGCCTTTATAAACTTAAGTACACTTTCAACCTCATTTCAAAAACAAGGGAATTATGAAATTAGGAATAAAAATGGACTTACATATGTCAAAAAAGCATGATAAAATTTAAAAAACAAAAATTAAATCTGCATTTAGATATTCGTTTAAAGTGTATTAGCCTATTTTTATAAAAGTGCTTAAAAAAGTGTGCTAATGTGAACTTAATTTGCTCAAGAGGAATCTGTTTTATCAAAAGCATTAAGTTTGATGTAAAAACAACTGAATTAATTGGTCTCCTTTTGGCTTTGAGCAACCATCAAAAACATTCGAGCACCTGCTTAGCAATGTCCTGAAAACACTAGATCTTAGCACTTGCATAAAACTCTGAAAGCCATCCATAACACACTAGCACTGTGGGGGTTTTTTTTGTTTTGTTTTTACAGCCTAGCGCTGCAGGATGAGGATAGACTCATTCTCATTGGCTTAGTGTGACAACATGCTTGCTAACCGCTAGTCTACAACTCAAGTGTTCCCAGCATGCTTAGTTATACGACGCAGCAGCTAATATAAAGTGAACAATTTGAAAGTTAAAACTAACACAGTCTCACGACCAAGTAGTACGATTGTGTAGCAGGTGAATAATTTGTGCTAATTCGTACAAATTCGTACGAACTTTGCCGATTTTGTACGATTTGTCTAAACCCCAGTGACGGGTAGGTTTAGGGGCGGGGTTAGGTGTAGGCCATTCGTACAAATTCATAAAATACGTACGATTAAGCATTAATTTTATTAATTCGAATGAGTGAGGTCGTACGAATTTGTAAAATATGTACGAATTGCCATGAGACTGGGCTGGTTAAAACGTATTTATTAAACAAGAAAACCAAACCTGTGCTACGTGCTGCTAGCACAATCACTTAGCATACCTTTCCCCATGAGCGTAAAGCTGCTAATCACCATGTCAGAACAAAGCAAACACAAGAATCTTGCACCACGTCTCAAGCTAGCGGCTAATAATAGCATCTCTTTCATTAACAAGCCAGTGTAAAACTGTTCACGGTGTCATTCCAGGACCTTAAAACAGGAATCCCAGTCACCTTTAAATTCCACGGCCGGGAACTAATTGGAAATATTCCAGGAAAGTAAACCTGCGAGACTTTTTAAAGCGTTCAGTGGGACTGAGAAAAACTGTATTATTACCTACGCTACCCCTCCTCCTTGAAACCTATATGAAATATAATGTAACACTGCCTTAGTTAGATGACTGAGATGAGTCAGATGATTCAGACGACTTTGACGACCGCAGCGCTACGAACAGAGATTTCGGAATAAAGAGAAAATTCTGCTTCAAAGATATCCAAACGTCTCCTGGTCTCTTGGAAAAAGTTCACAACACAACACTTAACAGTTATGATTTCCCATTCATTCAGACATCCAGACAAGGATTAACCTAAAGAAAAGCTCTCATACCAAAAACACACACACACACACACACACACATAGGATGTTAGAACAGAATTGCACATGAATCACTCTTCAAAATCAACATATGAATGCATTGCTCACACTGACACCAAATCAACAAAGAGATATTTGGCCTTGGTGATCTTTAATCAAATTTCCCTGCCAACAAAGTCACTCAGATCTCAACTCAATTTCATTTCCATTAAAGGCTGAATCTGTTTTTTTCTGATGGGTCCTGCCGTTTATTGCTGCATTAACCAGGCACTCCTTCAGCTTTTGTTGCCTTCCTGTTTACAAAACCACAATCAGTTTTTGATGCAGATAATAAAGGTAAAGATCATGTTTCCTGGGAAAGGCAATCCCAAAGGGGGAAAAAAAAATAGTTTCTGTTCTGGATGTTTACCAAGTTAGAGTCAGAAAGACACTGGGAAAACACTGAACCATTTTGGGATCTGAGACTTTTTTCGTTGTTAATATAAGAGAAATACAGTGTATTCAGGTTTTGCATTGACACAAGCAAGTCTCTGATGTTCCTCAGGTCAAGCAGGTATCATGATTAAGCGCCTCGTCAGCTGAGAGTCATGGGTGTCTTGATAAGCTTCTTTTAATAGGATTCACGGCTGGATAATATCAACACAGTCATTTAAAGAGCGGCTAGAGAGTTGAGAAGATTTAATTGGACGAGTTTTATTACTAAAGGATTCTTAAAGGAAAAATGCACCCGAAAATGAAAAATTGCTGAAAATGTACTCGCACTCTGGCCACCCAGGATATAGATGAGTTTGTTTCTTCATCAGAACAGATCTGGAGAAATATAGCATTACATCACTTGCTCACCAAAGGGTCCATTGAAGTGAATGGGTGCCGTCAGAATGATAATCCAGCACAAGTCCAGTTAACATGTTTGTAAGACACGTTTTTAACTTTGCTTCTAGCTAATATACGAGTCTAAAATATAGCTATATACAGTGAAAAATTGGTCCCTTCTGACTAAGGAGAGAAATATGCACAGATGTCAAGTAAAAACAGTCCAAAAAATGTTGGTGGAGAGGACAACAGGACATGAAGATGGACTTTTTCACAGGACAAAAAGCGCTATTATGGATTATAAAGTCATATTTTGGCTAGAAGCGACACTTTAAAAAGTTAAAACACCTTAATTATAGATTTGTTTCTTACAAACACACAAAGCTTTGTTAATTCATGAACTGGAGTGGTGTGGATTGCTTGTGTGATGATTTTATCAGCTGTTTGGACTCACGGCACCCATTCACTTCAATGGATCCACTGGTGAGCAAATGATGTAATGCTACTTTCTTCCAAATCTTGGATGGCTTGGGGGTGAGTACATTTCCAGCAAGAAAACACAGTTAAAACGTTACTTAATTAGTGTACAATACGAGGGATTAAATGTTTCTCAGTTCCTTCAGTTTCGATGGTGAAGTTCTATCTGAATAAATCTCTGTTTGATCACTCCACCTTTGCTCTCCAAAGGGTACAGTAACACTGAAAAGACAATATTAACAAGCTTAAGGAGAAACAAACAGAGCATTGGCGCTAAGCATCAACGCCTCCACAAGCGAAAATACAGAATATATCAGCGGCACTGTGGTGCTCGACACTCTCATTTCCATAATAACACCAAAGACTACTGGGAAAACCGGACCAGAAGAGCCCTTAATTGTCTGCCTAGTAATGAACAGGACTGCCAGTGCTAATAACACTGCCTAAGAGCAAAATAACTCAAGAGAAGGGCGACCCGAGAATCTCCAAATGGCACCATTTATTACTTATTGGCCAAATAGATCCAGTAGCACTCTTTAATTACTTGTATTCCATATCAACAGTATAATTTCCTTTCTGACAATACAAACACGTCTAACTTAAGGGTGACGATAGTTGAACCCAATTACAGTAAGTCTTTAATTTGACTAGTCCTGTCCGTTAAACACAAAATGAAGGGTTAGTTCACCCATTAATTACTCACCCTCATGTCGTTCCAAACCCATAAGACCTTCATTGATCTTCAAAACACAAATATTTATAATTAATTATAAATACTTATAAACAGATATTTTTGATGATATCAGAGAGCCATCTGTCCCTCCATAGACAGCAATACAACTGAAATGATCCCAGATCCAGAAACCTAGTAAAAAAATCGGTAAAACAGTCCATGTGACATCAGTGGATCAACTTCAGGTTTGCGCAAAGAAAACAAAAATAATGTATTTTACTCTATCCATTCTTCTCCCGTGACTTATGTCTTCAGCCATTTTAGAGAGTATCACAATGCAACATATACGCAAGCTTTAACATATTTGATGTAATCAGTAATTAATGACAGAATTTTCATTTTTGCGTGAACTAACCCTTTAACTAGCACAAAGGCATTTGAGGCGAATTAAGTTTCATGTAATAGAAGAAACTTTACACCCCGCAAATGCCTGGTAGACAGGTTTTATTTGTTTTTATTTTCCACCTCCATAGAAAACACAATGGCAATGCCAACGTTTCGCAGGTGTAGGGTAACGGAACACACTGCAAATGTTTGCTGAACACATTTTAACTGTTTTGTAAGTTCATAATGACAATGCTATCATACTTTACACAGTAACTCATTATTTTGGTATATATTTATCGTACAGTATAGCTTTTTCTTCAACATTTCAGTTACTTTTCTCAGCAAAAAACAGATCCTCAGTTGCCAGAGAGAGTTTAGTGAGAGCAGGATTCCCGTCGCTGAGCTAGCTATTTTAAGAGGCCGGGAACTCTGGGATCACACATAGACACATGCCATTCTACATGTTGGTGTGTATCAGTTACACACACACTGCAAAGTCATACTGTCACATCCCTGAGCTGACACAACCTACGGGAACGTTACGCACGCAATCAAACTGACTCGACAATAAAAAAGCAACCCGAGATTTAGCATGGCGTGATTCAATAAAGAGCATTTATTGCTGAAACATGCCAGTGATGTAACCTTCAAGAATTTTCATTAGTAATGATTAGCATATTTTGGAAACTTGACAATATCATCACGGGGTCTTTTCTCAATCAAACGTGTACAGGGGAAAAGTGGCATGAGGTGTTCCCTTACATCCCGAGCTTTAATAATGTCGACTGCATTGAAATATGAACCGAATGAATGTACTGCAATCCTGATGCTAATTTAAGCTCTAGAGATCCAGATTTCTCTCTTGGGGAACATGTGGACACCTGAGGTTTTCAAATCAACAAAACAGCGACAAAATGCAATGTTGAGTCCATTTTAATGAATCAGTGAATCAAAAAACACTAAATGAACAATTTGCTTGCATCATGACTCCAATATGTAAAAAAAGAAAAGAGAAAAAAAAGAGTGCTATGACGAAAAATGCTCCTTTATGAGCTTTTTTCCCCCCTTGACTAAAAAGAGACAACGACGAGAAAACAATTAGGCCAATAAACAATAACTGATGCAGTAACTACACATAAACTAAACAGATTTTAAAAATAAAACTTTTCCAAAATTATAGAAAAAAAGGAGACAAAATATTATTGCGTACTGCAGTACTACGTAAGCGTTCATGTGTGGTTGCCAAATATCAATACCATCACCGAATCAGCTTCTCTGTTAAAAGAATACATTTTCTGCCCTGTGTTTGCAAATCTTTTGCAATCTGGCAACCATGCACATGAGCTCACTGCAAAGTGCCAAAGATGATCTGAAAACACCAGCAAACAAGTAAGTTTTTTTTTTTGTTTTATTCATTTTTATTGTATTCTAGCTGGTTATCATTAGGAATGGAGGCCACAAGTACAACTGAAGCACAATTAAAGATGAACTTTTTCTTTTTGTGCAGTGGAAAGCTTCTACGGATGTTTAGTTTCTACATGTACTCTTGGTACTTAACAGTATCGAAGATTTCCTCAAAAGCCTTTAACATCCATGAAACCTTTCAAATGTTGAAAAAGTTATTTGTAGTGAAAAAATATATTTCGATTATTAAAAGGTTCTTCACATTAGGGAAATAAACAGTTCTTTTAAAGTCGGCGTGAAATCAAAATTAACTACATTTATTTAGTTAGCTCACATTGCTATTTTTGTGGTGAAAAATTCATCTGTGCAAGTCAATCCACAAAAATGTTATCTTTAATCCAAATCTGAAAATGCTCCTCCCCTCTAAAATGACGGACCTTCTCTGATGACATCAGTTTGGCGGCTTGGGCGTGAGCATGACATCATAAACCATGCCCCTCCAACTGTCAGTGTTAATTTCTGAACAAAACGCCTACTTTACTACATCCAATCAATTCCCAGTAGAAAAAACAAGCCACGCCCACGTTTCTCTCAGAAGCACGGATGTAAAATCAGTCTCTAACGTCCGGTTCACTTCAACTGTTCACTGAAAGGTTCAAGTGAACCAAATAAAGTTATTTTATGGCATCACTTTGACAACCCTTTTCGAACCTTTACTTTTAAGTGTACACCACAAAGTGCCGAATTAGCTTGCTATGAATCGACATGAATACAGTTAAGCGTGAGAAGTGAGACAATTTGCGCTGTTTGTTTTAGATTTTTACCGCCCACAATAATAATCTGAATTCCAGCTTCACATAATAAATAGCTACACTAGGAAAACAAACCACATAACACTGCCAGCAGTAAAACAACATATCATACTGACTACGCAGAGTTAGCCAAATAACTACCTTTAACTTGAAGTTGAAGCCCAACAACTTTCCAACTTGCAATCATGAGTTTGCCATAATTGGCTTTTACTAGTTGGAAACCAGCAATTACGTTAATCCCGACATGATGTGAACGTAACATAACCACCAAACATGTTATGATTAGCTGCGCTACTTTAAAGCATTTTTCCTGGGTTGGAAACGTGTTGCGTCGTGCCTGGTTAACTCAAGGTGTTAGATCTTCTCCACAAATAGCAGCACGCTAACATGTGAAAAACAATCTAAACTGGCTGGGTGTGAAACGCACGAGTTCTTCCGTTCAAAGCAACAGGCACCGGTCTCATCTGCCTCATGTTCGGCCTGTCTTTCCTCAGCCCTGTTGGTCTGTTCCCATCTGCCTCTGGGAGAACGAGAGTGTGAATGTGTTTGTGAGGGTCGACAGCAGGACACACGGCGCTCCGTCTGTCTGCGTTCAGACGAACAGAATGAACCCAACAGGACCAGAACAGCTGATGGGAGGATGGAGAAACGACACCAACTCCATTTTCATTTGTCACTCACACGCTCTCTATCTAATTTCTGCCTCTATCTTCACATCTCAGCTTCAATTACGCCCTCGCTCGCTCTTTCTACAAAACGGGAGTTTCAAAGTAACTGTTCTGCAAGTGCACAGTTCAGTTTAGCAACGCTAACTGCGCACTTGAAACCTTCAAATGTTCTTTTAAACGGTGTAATTATTCCATTTTGACATTATTTGAAAGAATGAACACAAAGCGATTATGTGAGATACCCTTGTTCTGAGTTACTTTGGACAGAAGTACAACAAACACATAATAATTACAAAAAAAACAATCAATCAACCTGCCAAAATATATGAAGAAAGAACCATTCAGTCAAAGGATCTTTTAAGAACCGTCTCTTTCTTACCTTCTTATAATCTGAAGAACCTTCTTTCGCCACAAAGTACCTTTTGTGAGACAGAAATGTTCTTCACAAGTTAAAGGTTCTTAATGCATCCATTTAGACAAAAAGGGTCTTCTATAGCACTGATTTGCGAATAGTTTGTAAATAAGAGACAAGGGTTTGCGCAGAACCCCTCAAAACCTTTTCCCCCTTCAAAAAAGACAAAGTATGGAAATTTTCCAGGTACCGAAAACACAGCCACAGCTTTTAATCGTAATACCATGATACTGTAAAACCATGATATTTTTATATAAAGTTATCGTCAGAATCTCATACCATCCCATCCCGGCTAAAACAGATCTTGATTCTTGATTAAACAATCCAGACGGTTCAAACTTTAGTCATAATACAGTAGATGTTTCAGATCACATCTCAGTCACTATCACTTTAAAGAGACATTTATGCACATTTTCTAAAGAAAATTATTGTCAACCAAATTGCACGACTATATAGAAAATAAAGGGGCATGTTTGTAATGAAAAACGACAAATATTCAATAAAAAAAAATGCTATTTCAGAGCTTTTAACATAGAAATCAACTGAATTGTGAGTCAGTCGTAAATAGACTTATTTATGTTTATAATGTCTGCCTACAATGGTTCACTCTTAAAAGTGCCAAAGTGCTAAATTACTTTCCTAATTGATAAATTACTTACTGCCAAAATCAGTTTTTTCATGATTACAGATTGAACTTTTAGTCATAATATACATTTTTGATTATATTTAATGTCATTTTATGAAAACAATGTAAATGAAACAACATATTCCATGTAAAAATCACACTTACTTCTTAAAAAGACACTATTTTTGAGTTCGGAGTCATTCGTAAAAAGGATGTATGGGTTTGCGCTAAAATACTACTTGTGATATTCTACAGTAGAAATGCATTGCGTTACGGTCCAAATGATCTAGATTTGGGTCAGGCACTGGATCACTGTGCCGAGTGGGATTACAGACGGACAGAGAGCTAAACAGCCGCTGGTTGGTGGCGAACGTGCCACACTGCATTACTGAAGCTCCAGCGAGCACAGAAGGAAATGTGACGGAGACGGTTACCTACTAACACAAACCCAGAGCGTTGACCTACATGAGATCTGAAGCCCAGATTCCTGGGAAGAAACACGTCTTCAGCTCACGCAGAGTGCAATATGTCGATTTTGACAGCCGCTTTAAGGTTTGTTTCTGGAAATTCCCATTAAGCATCATTATAGTCTGACCTTCGAAGAGGCACTCGAAGCCCTAACAATAATGCAATCTACGCACACCTCTATGAACCTGAAAATACCGCAAAGAACTATCAGTATAATCGGTCAGACAGGCTAATCATCAAATATTAAGATCACTGTGGCTTTTTAAATTCATAAACGTTCACATTTCTTGGATATTTGGTTGTATTCCAGCTAGTTAAAATCACATGAGATTTTAAATTGATATCTGCGGTAAAACTGGCTTGCAGATGATTTTAATGAATCGTATTGACTGCACAGCAATCACACCAAATAGAACATGTGCTCAGTTACTTGGCACATTTGGGCCTTTTCCCCACTTCTTCTGAATAATTAATGATAATATTTATCTAATTCTTCTTAACAATTAACTTTTTCAGGCTACTGCCTTTCTCTGCCTCCTGCAAAAACACTTCAGAATATCTTGCATTAGCTAGTCATCAACTCACATTACATAACACTGAACAGATTCAACATGCATACAAAAATGCATGCAAATATAGCCTATAAATCAAAGTATCCAGCATTAGTATGTTTATTGGATAAGCCAAGGTTAGCAGCATTAAATCTTTGAAAGCTGGTTTATAATTGTTGCATCACTTATTTAAGAAATCCTCCCTTAATTGACAAGAAAGGCCTAAAAAGCATGTGAGCCATACCATCTCTTCCTGTCTTAATGGGTGGTTTTTGGGCAGAAATTAGAACTGGACTTCATGTCTATGCAAGAAATGTGATTGAGAGGTTACCTAATCTTCTTAAACACATACTAAAAGTCAGGCTATGTTATAGAGTGTTGCTATTAATACTTGCAATGCTAAAAAAATGATCAGTCGTTACACACAGATACTACAGCGGTACCGGGGCGGTGCCATCATGTCACAGTTAACTGTTCCTGTCCAAATGACTTTCAACAGACAGAAACCATCACATTCATTACTTAAGATGAGGATGCAGAGGTTTTCTTCATATGACAGACACGAAGGTCACTGCAACCATAATAAACCGGTTAAATTCATAGAAGCTGTCCATATTTATACATGAACACATCATTTATAATGTGTATAAAGATTCTGTCAATCATATTCAGCAAATGCCCATGTTTGGACATTAACTGTTCAGTTTTATATGCTAAACATTAGCATCTGTCCATGTTTGGGTATTATGTTAATATTATAATTAATAATGTCCCTATATATGCTCATATTTGAGCCTTAATATTCAATTAACAATTTAAAATGTTGTGTGCATGCCCATTTTTGGACATTAATAACCAATTCATCGGGAATGATGTTCTCCAAATGTCCTTATTTAAACATTAATATTAATTAATTATGAATAATGACCGACCTCGTCATGAACATCTCACTTAGCGTCTTTTTAATATCTCCCATCATTTTCCTTGAACGTACATTGTTTATCATATTCTTGATCAGAATCATTGATGTATATAATCATGTCTCTTAATGGCCTCAGAGGGGTCCAGCCCTGCCATGATGGAGATGCACTTGTTTTCCAGTGGCGCAATATTGCAACAAACGCCTTATTATGATAACAAATCAATTCAAATGCTTCATAACGTGCAGCAGAAGCGTCGAACGCTCAAAAACGCTAATGAATGAGGGTCACTCACCCAGAACACGAAGGAATAGACGATGAGGAGCGTTTTGAGGCAGGTTATGACTGGTTTGGTCTCCATTCTCCTTGATGCCATGAGCGCAGTGGGTTTGTGCTGCTGTGATTCTCCGCTGCGCCTCCGCCGCTGCGCTCCAGTCACTCTGGACGCGTCTGGCCAATCAGAGACCGAGATACCCCGCGAAGGATCCGCCCAGCTCAGGCGGGCTCTCTGCTGGCCAATCAGAGGAGGCGAGGGGGACGGGCAATCCCCGCCCTCGAGACGCGTCGCCCTCTGCTGGACGTCACATGACAGTGACGACAGTTGCGCTAAAGGTGAGGCAGGTGCCTTTGCGTCAGTGAAAAAGTGATAAAAAAAAAGAAAACTGTAATAAAAAAATATGTAATTGAATCTGATTCTGCCCTTTTATTTATTTTTTGGCTTGCAAGCATTGTTATAGGATATAAAATGTCAGATTTGCTCATTATATTTAACATTTTATTATATATATATATATATATATATATATATTTTTTTTTTTTTTTAATTATTATTATTATTATTAATATATATATATATATATATATATATTTTTTTTTTTTTTTTTTTTTTTTTTACAAATAATTAGCTTTTTTATATTTAATTAAAAAAATTTCATCCTTTCTGTCCTTGCTTGACTTTCAATAGGCCTAAGCTTTTTCAAAACTAATAAAACTCTCATAAAGTCAAACCTTGGTGTCATAAATCAAAAGTGTTTATTGAGTTTATTAATTTTTTACTCCATATATATATATATATATATATATATGGCTGTTCTTGCTTGACTTTACATAAAATGAATTTAAAATGAAATACAGAAGTTGTAGCCTAGATTTATTGAAAACTAACGCTGTGGTTTTTGTTGTTTTCGGGGTTTTTTGGCTATATTAGCTGATAAGTTGTAAGCATTTATTATATCACAAAAATGTTATCACATTTAAGCAACATTAATCTGACACCTTTTACGTTTGACTATAGTATTTGAGTTATCTATTTTTATCTTATTTTATTTTATTCTTTGTCTGTCCATATAGATAGATAGATAGATAGATATTCAGATTAGTAAAGTTCGAAATTAGACATAAAATAATGGTTTAGTTGGGCTAAACAGGATTATACTTCCAAGTCCCATCCTCTCTTTCTCTCAGTAGAAACCTCATGTGATCCTTCAGTCTAGTGTGAAATAAGTTCACAGGTCGGCTTCAGTTTTAGCACGCAGTCGTGCTATATTTGGCACTCCAAATTTGCAACCTAATGTCAAGCCAGCGTAGTGAGATTTAACTCTCTGCAATTACAGCAGGCCGATGGAGACGAGCACAACCACAACACAGCTGCTGTCACCTCGCGCTCGAGGATGTGATGCGGGTCACACTCACTCGCCACGTGACGTGACCCCACTATTAACACCCTAAATGAACCAACACAGTGAACACACACCCACAAGCACTCATGATCAGGGCGTAAAATCGCAGCTGCCGCGGGCGTTTGACACCAATATGATAAATAAGTCTACGGATCAAAATATTTACAGTGTTCAATAGGTCCATAAGAAACGGTGCTTGCACAGAAGTCACTTTCAAACTTTTTTGCGTGAAAAATTTGCGGCAAATTTGCTTGACCCACTGTAGCCTACTGCGTCACCAATCTGAACATATTTTGACCATTTGATGATAAACAAGCTGGAAACAAGTGGATTCTACTCATTTAAACAAACAGGCCATCACTGAATAAAGGCCCGTTCACACCAAACACGATAACTATAAAGATAACGATAACTATATTTGCGTCCACATCTGCGAACTATAAGCTCAAGCGCGTGAGATAGCAGGATGGATTCTGATTGGCTGTAAATATCAGCTGGAAAAAATCATTCTGAAAATTATTCCCAATGATATCGTTTCTCTGTCCTTTATCGCTATAGCTATGGTGTTGAGGCTGCTATTAACAGTTAGAACTATATCGTGATCGTGCTTGGTGTGAACGGGCCTTAAAATGTATTGCAATTCTGACAATTGCGAGATATAAGCCCCTTTCACACAAAAAATACTTGTAAATTACCGTAAAATTACGGGAACGACAAAAATGTGTTATTCACACAGGCAACGTACGTCGAAGTTTCAACTTTTTAACGTTAAGTGATATGTTACGTAACTGTTACGTCGTGTGTTAGCTTGCAAACATGAAGGGGTACGGTCTGTGTTTTTGTTTTCGTCTTCATTTTTGTGTCAAACGTTCACATTCAGCGCAGCTTCTTTTGGCCCTGACCGAGGACTTTAGGACTTCCATAAACAGCGCGGAGTAAATATGTGTCATCTGCGTCTAAATGTTCAGCATTCATTTTTACGTAGAAAGGGCGACATTTACTGTATTATAAGAAATGATCGTTCTCATCTGCTGGCCAAATTCAAAAACAAAAACTAGAATTAAATTATCTTTGAGAGCAAGGGGGCCCCTGTTTTGGGGGCCCTATGCAGCTATACGTACAGGAAGCATCTGCTCTGCATATTATTTAAACATACTTTTATGAGTTTGGGTTAATTCTAGCGTACTTTATCACAATCCTGAGTTAACATCTCGAAACTCTTCTTTTTAGAATTGAAAATTTGCTTTTGCAGTAACTCTATAGCATCGCTGTTGAAGAGTATTTAGCTGGTGATGAGATTTACTTATTTCAGAGTTAACGAATAACGCATAGTGAAGAACTCTTTTACACTGGAAATGCAACCACAAGACATAAGACAAAAAGGGGTGGGGCTACAAACTATCTATAGACTATATCAAAATTTTGGACTTTATATCTTGCAATTCCGAGTTATAAACTGACAATTGTGAGATAACATCTGACAATTATTTTTTTTCTCCAAATTGTGATCTTATGTCTCACAATTCTGAGTTCACATCCCACAATTTCTACTTTTTTTTTTTTTTTTTTTTTCAAAATTATGAGAAAAACGTCTGCAGTTGTGAGATATAGGGTGAATTCAGGTAACCTGGGACACCTAAAATCCAGTGTGTTTATATCCTATTCTAACAAAATTTAGCCATTGGGACTTTTTATCCAATGGCAGAAAGTCCCCATCGTACGGATTCCTATAAGAATGACTAGACTTCACCAAAGGAATTTCACCAAGCAACAGTTATGGCCATGTCTTTAGACTCCCTGAAGATGTGTTTAACAGGATGACAACTGTTTGCTCGAGGTCAGAGTTTAAGGTGTGACTGTAATATCTTATAAACCTGTGTGTAGTCTATCAACATTTCAGCAGGTGTGTACCGCTCTGAGTTAGTTTTATGATGAAGAACAAACATCCAAACACATTGTATAAGACAAGACACTTTGTTGTTAGTCTAGGATAGAAGAAAATGATGTTAGTCTAGGATATTAAAAGTATTAGTAATGTCACACTTGGAGTGAATTGTGGCTTTTTATCTATAGCAAAGTCCAGATCACATGTTGATATCAGCATGGACTCTTTTGAAAATAGTCAGTGGAACTGAGATATGGTTTGGAATAATTTCAGACTAAGAAAATCTAACCTTCTTGCTGATATCAGGATGTTATTGGTTGACAATGCCAGTAACTATACAAATTCAGCTTAAGACAAGCCAGACTAAATGGCATTGTTTTACTAGGCCTGTAATTTACTACAATTACAGAAGATTAACATCGCCCTCTAGTGTTTAAAAGTAGAACAAACATTTATTTAAATGTATAAGAAACACACATTATCAATACTATATCGATACTATTACTACTATTTTTTTTACATTATATACTAATATACAATACTGTATTTAAAAGTTAAATTATGATAATCTATGTATTATGCTGTTCTGCATATGCATGATAACTTTTGCATATGCATGTTTTAATATATACAAATAATGATTTAATAACATTCTATATAATTATAAATATATTATAAATTTTAACTATAATTCTAATTATAAAAAAGAAGAGGAAGAATTGAGTTAAATAAATAATATAGATATTTATATTGTATTAATATTATATAGTTAATAATAATTAATAGTATATTGCACAGAAATTGTACATAATTTATTTACATATGATATACAAATAATGTATATAAAAATAGTGTGTGTGTGTGTGTGTGTGTATGATAAACATAAAGTTTCAAATTATCCAAGAAAATATTTCAGTCATAGTCTTTGTAGATCGTATCAGTTTAATATATATATAAAAAAAAGACATTTCAGTGTTTATGCCTGTTGTTTAATCTTTGTCAGTCCAACATTTGTGTCTTAATGGAGATTCAGTTTCATTAACAAATAATAAATGTAAACATACCAATAGGGCTGGGCAATATATCGCACAATATATTTATGCGCGTCTCGTCAGTAAAGCCGGTTCTTTAATTAGCGGTAAATCTCAATCATTGACAAGTTACTTAATATCACGTTCAGTATCGCAAATGAATCGCCCGTGAAACTGAACGTGATAGTGCTTAGCTTGTCAGTGATCTACAGCTCTGTGTATTAACTGCCGCTCCATTTAAAAACTGATGGCGATTTACCGCTAATCAATGAACTGCTTTACTGACGATATGCACATGAATAAATCATGCGATATATTGCCCAGCCCTTAAACTCCAAACGTATAAAAAAGTACTACAGTAAACTACAGAGAAAAAGAGTTATCTTGATTAATGTACTATATTTCATGACCAGTGTCATTTGTAGAGCTTTTTAACCCAAAATGCTTAAGATTTGATTCTGTAGTGTTGTTAATAAGAGCATGTTCATAAAATTACAAGAGAAAAAATACAAAAACTACCTAAAAATAGTTTTAAGTGCAAAAGCATCATTTGGTCGTCATGTACACAAACTTTATGTAACTTTGTTTCCCATTGGTTTTCATCAAAGTCTCTCTCCCTGAGTGCTGATTGGTCAAAGGTGTGCGCAGAATATTTCAGGGGACCAATCGTCAGAGGGTTTGAGGTATTCAGGTGCTGATGTGATCAGTTCTTGCCTGTGATTGGCTGTTAGTATTGTTGTTCGTAGTGACTGATACTGGTCAGAAGATTCAGAGCCTCGTCTACTCCGTCTGTGTGTCGAAAACCAGGAAGATCAGCCGTCAACAACACCCTCAGGACTGATGGCTGAGAGACACACAGAGACAAGAAACACAGATTAGAAAACTTTACATACCGTATACATACATACATATATATATATATTCATAATTAATACAATTTGTTTATTAATTAGTTAAGCACAATTATTTTTTAAATATCTTTTTTAATATATTTTTTAACATGTACTTTTATGTTTTTTTTCTAAACAATAGAATATTCATGATTTTATCTATTTAAATTTTTTTTGTGTGAAAGTGACGTTTGGTATTAATATTTAGATTAACCAGTTGTATTTAAATATGTTGTTTTTCATGTATTTGTAACCATTTTTGTGTTTATTAACAAACACATTAAACTCAAAAATAATAGTTATAATAAAAACTTGTATAACAATACAATACACAATAAAATTATATATATTATACGCACAATATAATGTTTTTTTTAAATGACTAAAATAATGTATGTTCTCAATAAAATACAATATTTATATTTTTTATATAAACAATGTTAAATGCCTGTTTAAAAGCTGTAAATGGGTTATAATAACCATTTTTTATTTTACATTTCTATTTTTATACATACCACATAATTTTAAATGCATTTCAAATGACTCAAATGATTTCTATTCTTAAGTTATTTTTATATATTTATCTGTTTTTTTTAAAAGTACATTTATTTAGATTATTTATTTTTAAATGTGTATTATTTAAATATGTAAATATATATATATATATATATATATGTGTGTGTGTGTGTGTGTGTGTGTGTATGCATATATTTAAGAAAAATTAGTTATGTTTATATTTTAAATATATTCACGTATAAATATGTTTATGTGTGTGTGTGTGTGTGTGTGTGTGTGTGTGTGTGTGATTAATCGCAATCAATCATTTGACAGCACAAATAAATAAATAAATAAATATAGTCTGTTAAATGTGTTTCAGCTTCCTCAAATACCATTTATATATTTTAATTTATATATTTTAATTTTGAATATAAACATTTTTAAAGCCATTTCTTTTTCTTAATGTGAAAAAGCAACATTACCAATGATATACATATACAGTATGTTTGAAATGATTAATTAATATTTTTATATACTTATATTCCAATATGTAAATCATTTATATTTCTTATTAAAGTATTGATTACTGAGCTTAATTTGAGAAATGGTGTTGATTGAAACACTACCTTGAGTCCAGCGAAGATCATGGATACTCCTCTGAGCTCGATCTGTTTGAGCAGTTCAGTGAGCTCGTGGACGACAGTGAAGTCTACAGAGCTGACGTGAGAACAGTCCAGAACCAGACACCGCGGAGGAGACGCTAACAGACCACAGACATGAGATATGAGCACTCAGTGAGAGCGTGTATGTGTGTGTGTGTGTGTACGTGTCTCACCGTGAAGAGCGTGTTTGTACACGAGTCTGCTGAGATGCTCCTTCACGGGGAAGTTCAGGCCACTGTCCAGCTCCAGGAGCAGCACACCGTGATCAGACACCTGAACACACACAGTACAGACTGACTACATCTCGATAAGTTCACACTTCAGTTCACATTTAAGGGTAAAGAAATTATTAGGGCTTTGAGGATTTTATTGTAATATACATATATATATATGTACTGTATGTATGTATGTGTATATACATCATATATTCATAACTATAAGTAAATATAAGATAAATAATAAGATAGATAAACAGATAGATAGACAGATTAAAAAAAGTTGAAAAAAGTAATTGATAGGTAATAAAACAATTTTATAATGCTAAATGTGTGAGTTGCTAAATGTTAATTGACAGCACTATTTTCTAGAATAAAGGTCCTTCATTTAAAGCTCACAGGCCACATCTATAATATTCAGCTATTTCATAAAAAACCCCAAACTCACTTTCACTTTAGGTCTAGCCACGACATACAACAGCATGAATCCAGAAACAAGCACACCTCCCACGATGCCATACTGCACCTCCCAGAAACTGACCACGAACGTCACCAAGAACGGCAGCAGGTCGAGTCCTGAGGTAAACAACACCATTTTCAAGCATACCAAATGTTTCTATATTTAAAGCATGAGCTGTAAAGCCTCACTCTTGACTCTCCAGAGCTGGACTGGCACTCTGAAGTCTATCATGGGACTGACGGCGCAGATGATGACGGCAGCGAGCGACGCTTTAGGGATGTAGAAGAAGAGCGGCATGAGGAACGCCAGCGACAGCAGCACTATCACACCTGCCCAAAAACACACAAACCTTCAGATGCTGTCTGCATTTTAAATGTCGACCCGATCGCAGAGTGTGTGTTACCTGTGACGATCCCTCCAGCGGGCGTACACACTCCGGTTTGAGAGTTCACGGCCGTTCTGTCAGGAAAAAAAACACCACATAAAAACACTTAGCGAACACTTACTTCACAATTTAGCATTAGCATATGGCTTGCAGACAGACCTTCCGAAGCTGCCCGTGACGGGATACGCAGACACAAACGAGCCCATGATATTTGTGAGACCTGGAGCAAAAAATTCTTGATGAGAAACAAGGGATTTATGCTCTGATAAAACATTATAACTGAATCTCTCACCAATGGCAAAGAGCTCTTGGTTAGCATCGATCCGATAGTTATTCTTGCTGGCTGAATGGAGAAAAGAGTGTTTAATGTGTCAAAACAGCATCTGTGCTGGTGTATACAGAAGTAAGGACTCTTACCAAATGCACTTGCAATAGCGATGCTCTCTAAGACGCCCATTAAAGGAATGACAGCCAGAGCACCACCTAAATCCTGAGAAAACACAAATAAAATTATATCTCAATTTTATATATATATATTTTTTTTGTTTGTTTGTTTTTTTAATTAATTAATTTTTTTAAGGTTTATACATCTGACCTAAACATCTGCATAGAATGTTATATATATAAAGCAGAATATATACATAACATATACATTATTTTATACATTATTTTTATAAATATTAAGAATAGATGCCTTTAATTGGCATTTTTATAATTGTATTAATATAATTGCAATATATAATCTCTTAATGATTCTTATAAACAACAGAACAATCTTGATTATATCATATTACTAACTATACAATTTATTTTTATAATTGTATCTATTTTAATGTATTTAATTTTATTTCTATACATCTTCTATGCAGTATACACATAAACATAAGTAATTATCTTACTTTTAATTAATATTTAAATATTTTTAATATGTACATTTTACACACACACACACACACACACACACACACACACACACATATACGTATATATATATAGTTTAAATTTTTAAAAACTTCCTAAAACAATTTATATTCTCAAGTATAAATTTACATTGAATATAATTGTGTTATAGCACTTTATAACAAATATCATTGCATTATAGCATGTTTATATTATAACAAAAAAAATCATGATTATGTCGCTTTACTGACAAATTATATAAAAAAAAAAAAGAAAAAATAATAATTTAATAATGCATTTCTTAAAATAATTGAGCAGTATTTGTTTTTTTCGAGGCTGCTCTTTTTGATGTGGGTCCTTGACATCAAAAATGATGAAAGATTTGTATCAAAAGCGACACTACTCACCTTCGCGATGTCACTAAAAGTAATCACCGTGCCATTGGCTACAGTCTCTGAAAGGGGCGGGGCTTCGAAAGGAGGAAGTCCCTTGGCAGTTTTCCCAGTGAGAGTGAAGAAATGGTGTCCGGTGACCTCAGCGGAGTATGCAACAGCCGTCGCTGCTATGACAACCAGGGCGTTCCGGACTGATACACAAGAAGAAAGTATATAAACATCTGTCATTTACATTATAGATTCACAAGAGCCTTTGAGCACTCACTAGTAGCTAAACTCCACAGCAGCCCGCGGGCAGAGCGGACAAGCAGAGGAGCGTCGTCTTCAGACGAACCCAGAGAAGTCTTCATCAGCGTCAACGTGAGCAGGAAAAACAGACAGCACAGACCCAGAATCACATCTCCAGCTCTGAGAACAGATGATTGAGATACACGCTTAGACAAGATGATTGAACACTACAGGAATCAGCTGTTCATCATATATATGTGTGCTCACCTGGCCTCAGGGATCTTGTGGAAGGTGTAGTAAACCTGTAAGAAGAACTGCTGCGGGATCTCCTTCAGACCCAGAATATTCTGCACAGACAAACAAAGCAGACTGACACAACTTTTCACCGATCTTAAAGGACATTTAAGAAACATGCAATTGAAATGATGTGATTGTCCTGGCGTGAGACTCTGACCTTGACCTGACCGAAGCCGATGGTGACGGCAGCAGCACAGGTGAAGCCTTTAATTACTGGATATGAGATGAAGTCCAAGAGGAAGCCTGATGAACAAACAACATCAGATCAACTGATTCAAATGAATAAGGCACACGCACACACACAAATATACTCCAAATATTAAATTGAGCTTTCTTGGTCTAGTTAATTTTTGATAAATAAAATCAAATTAAAATAATAATTATAAAAAAAACACCTATAAGTGCATATAATCATAATGATAATATTTTTTATTATTATATTTAATATAATAATAAGAAGAAGAAGAAAAAGAAGAACTTATTATTATTCATATTATTAAAATGTATAAAAAATATTCAATATATTAGTTTATATTATATATAAGTTATAATATATTATATATAAGTTTAGCTTGTTTGCATTATTAACTGGATTATTATTCAATTTATTTATAAATTCATGTTTCATCAGAAAAAGTGCTCAAAATTTTGTAACAACAACAATATTAAAAACAATTTTTAACATTTTATCAGTTCAAAAACAAATGTATTCACATTTATAACTTTTTTTTTGTTTATTTATTTGCTTCAGTGTTTATGTTATTATGAAGCTACAACATTTGAAAGATTCTCCAACTGTATTAATAATAAGTATTATTAATACATATTTTATATATGAAACATTGATTGATATACACTGCTCAAAAAAATAAAGGGAACACTAAAATAACACATCCTAGATCTGAATGAATGAAATATTCTATTAAATACTTTGTTCTTTACGTAGCTGAATGTGCTGACGACAAAATCACACAAAAATTATCAATGGAAATCAAATTTATTAACCCATGGAGGTCTGGATTTGGAGTCACACTCAGA
>JAUMHE010000079.1:3781119-3792010 GCA_032359235.1 Enteromius mattozi
GGCTGTAAGCACAACCCCCACCTGTGGACGTCGGGCCCTCATACCACCCTCATGGAGTCTGTTTCTGACCGTTTGAGGAGACACATGCACATTTGTGGCCTGCTGGAGGTCATTTTGAAGGGCTCTGGCAGTGTTCCTCCTGTTTGACTTCACAGAAGTGTGATTGACTTACATTGGGTTGTTTAAGTGTTCCCTTTATTTTTTTGAGCAGTGTATTAATATTTATAAAAACATTCAATTTAGCAGATATTCAATTAAGCGTTTATACTAATATATACATATACATATATATATGTAGATTGATTGAGTAATTGATTTGTATATATTTATCTAACTTAGCCACTTCCACAACCTCAGCTGTCACATTTTTAAAACCTGTTGCTAAATGTTGGTTGTGCGGCTTCACAGACATGTACAGGAAGTCGCACAGGAAGTAATCGAATCTAATAGTTATGTGACAGAAAAAAACCCACAAACTTCCTGTTTTCAAGACGGTCCTGATTTACAAGCAGACGAGTCAGCTTTCTCTTCTTGACAGCAACACTTTAGTCAAAATGTATGTAAATTTTGAAGCATACTTAGAATGTTAATAAATACTTTTTAATAGCACGATCCACAAAAAAAAGATCAGTTAAACGTTTACACTCAGTACAATTGGTGTTGCTACTGTTATCTAAAACTACTTTAAAAATTACTAGAACTGAAATTAAATTAAAAGCTATATATAAATACGACTGTAGAGATGACTATCTCCCTCAATTTTGCAAAAAACACACCAAAACAGGACAAAAATATGATCAAAATATTAACATTAAAGGGATAGTTTCTCAAAAAATGTTGTTTCAAACCCGTAAGACCTTTGTTCATCTTCAAAACACAAATTAAGGTATTTTTGATGAAATCCGAGAGCTTTCTGACCAGGCAAAGAAAGCAATGGACTATTTTAACGATGTCCTTACTACTTTTCTGGGCCTTGAATGTATCATTTGTGTTGCTCTCAATGTGAGGTCAGAAAGCTCTCAGATTTCATCAAAAATATTTTCATTTGTTTTTTGAAGAAGAACAAAGGTCTTACGGTTTTGGAACGACACGATGGTGAGTAATTAACGACAGATTTTTCATCTGTAGGTGAACTATCCCTTTAAGCCCATTTTCCATCTCACCCAGTCTCAGCAGAGCCATTCCCGTCTGGATGACGCCGCACAGCAGGGTGAGCACCACCGCAAACACGGGATCTCCGCCGATATACGCCGAACATAGCAGAGACATGATGGCGGTCGGCCCCAGCGTGATGTCTTTAGATGTCCCAAATACACAATAGATGAAACCACCCATGAACGCAGAGTGCAGGCCGTACTGGAAAACAAACAAAGACTATATAAAAAAAAAAATCCCTCCTCAGTCTCTGGAAGAACCTGGATGTTCTTACCTGCACTGGTAAACCAGCCACTTCCGCGTAGGCCAGAGCTTGAGGAACCGTGGTCAAACCCACCGTCAGACCCGCGATCAGGTCCATCTTCAGCCAGGTCAGGTTATACCTGGGCAGCCAGGTGAGTATGGGAAAACACGAGCGCAGGGCAGCATACCAGCGGAGGCCCGTCACCCGCTCCATCAGAAGATCCCAGAGACCAAACACCATCAGTTCTTCATGAGCTGTAGTGCTTCATCCAGGACGCTGAACACCGCTCAGATGCTGTGGACAGAGTTCAAACTCTCAAAAACCAAAAAGCTACCTCTCCATGAGTGTTTTTTTGAAAGTATGTCTGTGGAGAATTCAACACCACTAATTAGTTAACCTACAAACATAAAATAAAAAGCTGCATGACTGCAAGATATAAAAGGCATGATCACGAGATTCAAACACTGCTGATTGTGAAACATGTGAATCATAAAGTGATAAAAACATCCTGTTCAGAAACCATTTTCCTTTCGTTTGACTAAATAAGCACACATTTAAACAGCAGTACAAAAATAACTTTGTGTAAATACATTAAAATAAAAATATAATCATTTTTATTATTGTTATTCATTTTTGCATTTGCATTACAGAAACAACAAAAAATAAGCAGGTTTATAACTTAAAGGAGACGCAAAATAATGCAAAAAAAATGCAAAGAAAAAATGTTAACTGTCGTAAAAAAAATTACTAAAATTACAAATATATTGCTATTACCAATAATGAATTATTATATTCATCTGTTTTATGTTTTGCACTCAAGTAACTTTATAATATAAAGTAAATAATACAGTATACTTTTTTGCATTACAGCAGCAAGATTTAAAATGTACAACGCAAAGAAAAAAACATTTAAATAATTATTAAAATGACTAACAATTTAAAAACATATATTTTGAATGCAAATATCATTGCATTTTGTTTATTTATTATTTATTTATTTATTGCACTTGATTAATGAGATGCAAATGGCAAAATTTAAGTAAGAAAGAAAATAATCAAACATCGCAATATGGGTCTAAAAGTGCAGTTAAAAATGATTGGGTAAGAGTTCAGACATGAATCATATGACATATTAAAGAGGATCTCATGATCTGAGTACCCAGTGCAATGCAAACCGAAGAAAAGCAACGTATTAAATAATAATACAATTTAAAAAAACACTAATAGTAATAAAAAATATCAGTTAGATAATCGTATTTACAAACCAAACCGAAGGTTGAGATCAATGTTAAGAGGCACAATGTGAAATCAACTTAAAGATCCAACCTCAGAGATGCCTCTCCGTCATTCCGCCGCAGTTATATCTTTATTTACCTCAAAACAGAAATATACAATGATACATTTGAGCAATCAAAGCGACTCGCGGTTTGTTTGACAGACTGAACAACAGCCCTCTGCTGACGTCAGCGGCGACGCGCTGAAGATCCGCGTCAGCTGATCGCGGTCATGTGATTGACTTTCATGGCGGAAGTGAGCCGCGCGGAGTGTAAACAAACATCTGGGAACATTTTAAGAAGCAAATGACATTAAAATGCCGTTTCTTTATGCGTGGGCTCTGTTGTGTTTTTTGGCTTGTTGTAATATAGGAGAGTGCAGAAGAAGAAATGTGCTTCTCATCATTGGTGTGTAATAAAACAGTGGGTTTTTGTAAATACTGATGATTTCTACAGTGATATCTGTTGCTGTTATGCTGTTGTATCAGTGTTGTTTATGTTCTGCTGTACAACACAGCTGATGATGCTGGGTTTGAAACAGATGTCTATAATAACTCTGTGGTCCAGACCCCTCATCTCCGGGCTCTTTCTGAGCGCAGTGTGATCTTCAAGGACGCCTTCACCTCTGTCAGCAGCTGCTCACCCAGCCGTTCAACCATCCTGACTGGACTACCGCAGGTAACCAGCAGGTTACAGTCTTTATTTTAGACTTGACCATTGCATAAACTTGCCTTGAACCTTCTTTTCTGATCATCAGCACCAGAACGGGATGTACGGCCTCCATCAGGGAGTTCATCACTTTAACTCATTTGATGGAGTGCAGAGTCTTCCTCTTCTCCTTAAACAAGCCAACATTCACACAGGTACAATGAATATCATTAAACTGTGATATAAAAAGATTATTTTTCGTGTTTGAGGCCAGGGAACAGTGCTGCAAGGTGATTATTTGTGTCGCAAATTATTAATGCTACACTAAAAAAAAATTAAATGTTTATCTTTTTTTTTTTTCTGGGTTTAAGGCCTGATGATAGGACAGCTGTTTTGTTTTTGTTTTCATTTTGTGTACCAATGTATCATTATCTGTATGAAGAAAAGCCAATTCTTCTTACTATTTTGACCTTTGGGATCGTTTCTACTTTGAACACTGATAATAGTTTTTCTACCAAAGTAGCAACAATTTATTTTTCTAGGAATTTTAAAGTTACATACAACACTTTTTGGCACACATTTCTTGTGCTTAATCGATGCAGAAACCCAGTACTGAGAGAAAACTAGCTTGGAAAATTTTACCATTTTACATGATTCATTTTTTTTTTTGAAGGTATCATCGGGAAAAAACATGTAGGTCCAGGCCCTGTATACCCATTTGATTTCGCCTACACGGAAGAGACCAATTCCGTTCTGCAGGTGGGTCGGAATATCACCAAGATCAAGCTCCTTGTCCGGAAGTTCTTCCAGAGCCAGAAAGAGGAGAGGAGTGAGACAGAAGAGGAGCGTCCGTTCTTTCTCTACGTGGCGTTCCATGATCCCCACCGTTGCGGTCATTCCCAGCCTCAGTATGGAATGTTCTGTGAAAAGTTTGGGAATGGAGAGAGCGGAATGGGGAGAATTCCGGATTGGCAGCCGAAGTATTACTCTCCAGACCAAGTCAAGGTGAGCCTTACTAATAAAGACAAATGTAAAAAGTCATTAGTTGAATTTCCGAACCGTCAATCTTATTATATTTGACAAGGTACCGTACTTTATTCCGGACACTCCTGCAGCGAGGGCGGATATTGCGGCCCAATACACAACCGTCAGCCGGCTGGACCAAGGTTATATATATTTTACACCATTCACAGTAATATTTAAACATATGCTTGCATAGATTTTCACAAATTCCCTTCTTGATTTCAAAGGCGTCGGACTGGTTCTTCAAGAGCTCCGGGATGCGGGATATGAAAATGACACTCTGGTGATCTACAGCTCAGATAACGGAATTCCGTTTCCCAATGGTCGCACTAATCTGTACGGCTCAGGTGTGAAGGAACCCATGCTGGTCTCCTCACCTGAACACCGGCAGCGCTGGGGGCAGGTTAGCCAGGCCTATGTCAGTTTGCTGGGTAAGAGCCGATCAATAGCTTGATTATTTGATGTCAGGGACACGTGTACGTCAACTAAGGTGCACAGCACACTCTCATGGCTTGTGCTGTAACTGCTTTTAACCACTAGGTGGTGCTGTATGCCTGTGTTTAAGAAAACACTGCGCCCTCATGCACTTGTTTCTGTGATTGAGGCCTGAGTGTAGAACTAGTGTTACTGAATGGCAGGCTTGTTTAAGAAAACAGGCGTACGATAATTATTTGTACTACACTTATTTTAACAAAAAATAAATAGCAGAGTGTTCGTATTACTCTAAAACACAAAATTTTCCAATGAAACTCTCCTCAGCTTTACATTTTGGTCAATGTACAATAATTTTGTTTTGTATAAAGTTTGCTGCACCTTTTTTTGGTGCTTGCTTCTGTTTTGTGTCTAGATAATTAGATTTGTACGAATCGTAAGTTGTTTGTACGACATTAAGAAATGGTGTCCCTCATTATTGCACATTTTCACACTCAATTCTGTTTAAGATTACCAGTGTAATATTTTGTATTTGTACTAGTGCTGTCAAGCAATTTAATTGCGATTAATCGCATTCAAAATATATTTTTGTTTACAAAATATATGTATGTGTAGATTTTTAATAATAACTTGTGAGTTAATTGTATGATACTGCAAAACAGCATCTCTCACTTTTTCCCCCAGACATCACTCCCACCATACTGGACTGGTTTTCTTTGCTGTATCCGTCATACAGTCTCTCACGGGCTCGTCCGGTTGTGTTGACGGGTCAGTCTCTTCTCCCAGCCCTGATCTCCGAACAGTCCTGGGTCACCGTCTACGCCAGCCAGAGTCTCCACGAGGTCACTATGTTTTACCCAATGCGCTCCATCCACCAGGGCCGCTACCGCCTCCTGCACAACATGCACTACCGCATGCCCTTCCCTATAGACCAGGACTTCTACGTGTCCCCTACCTTCCAGGATCTGTTAAACCGGACTCAGTCGGGTCGGCCCACAGGCTGGTTTAAGACTCTGAAGGAGTATTACTACCGCGAGAGGTGGGAGCTGTTTGACATCCAGTCAGATCCGACGGAGAGGAAGAACCTAGCTGGTGATCCGGCCTTCACCCCGCTTCTGAAGAGCCTGAGGGATCAGCTGCTGAAGTGGCAGTGGCAGACGGAGGATCCGTGGGTGTGTGAGCCGGATGCGGTCCTCGAGACCAAGCTGGAACCGCAGTGCCGACCGCTCTACAATGAACTATGAGTGCCTGAAATCTCAGAGAAAGCTGTATAAACTTTTTTTATGGTTCAGGTTTACTGTTTAAATGATTTAAAAGGAGAACTGTAAGATTATATTTGTAGTTTTTATATTGAAAATGCTAATAGACATTTTAAATGACAAAAATCAACATTATCACATCTCTTTTTTTTATATGTCTCCTTTTTTAATATTACCTATTCTTTATTTAGTCATATTTGATTTGACTCCATATAAAAGTCCTCTGCCTTCCTACTTTCATTTTTGAGAGACTCAGTTTACTTTATCATCTATTATTATATCAGAATTACATTATTGTATTTCAGATATTAATATTATGCATTACTTTTTTGCTATCATTTAAAAAGTAAGTTTTTTTCCATTGTTTTGTTACAAATAATACTAATGATAATAGTAGAAGTAATAATGATAAACATTACTTTTGGCTTCCTAAATATAAATATATTATCAGATACCTAATGAACTATTTCAAAATAATATTTTTGCATTTTATTGTTTTTCTTATAAACTCGAGTTTGTTATGGCTGTTTGAAATACTATATTGAAAGTGCTCTGTCATTTAAATGATTTAGAAAGCTGTCAACCTGGTTAAAACGTGTGACGTTTATCCAAATGCTTAATTACAGAGACGTCAATAAGTCAATATTTTAAATCACTTATTAATGAGACTTAATTGTAAGGTACTACGCACTTAGATTTCCTATAGCAATTATTTAAGAATTTTGGATATTGTTGTACTTCGGTTCGTGCGGGATTTTCTCTTTTCTAATTTGCCCTGTGACGCCAGAAAGACGTTTATTGATCAATATAGACAGGTTCGGTGACAGCGAAACAATATTAACCCGTCACACATCATATCCACCTGACGTTAAAGGCTCCCCAACCGTCTCCAAAGGCGCAGAGACGCGCAAATCAATCCTATTGGCCGGAAACATGAATCATCTAGTGGGGAATGACGAACCAGATCACGACTCCGAGGGGTATATATAAACTCCAGATGTGGGGAACATCAATCCAAAAGCTACGAGGCATCATAGATCACATAACACGCTTTTGGGTCCAGTGCGCAATGGAGAGGTCCGTCAGATCCGTGCTTGTGTTCGTGGCTGTTTCCATCCTCATCTCCAGCCATCCTACAGACGCCTGGTACAAGCAGTCCACCGGGCCGAGCTACTATTCCGTCGGGAGAGCCTCGGGTTTGCTGTCCGGGATCCGGAGGTCGCCGTATGTGCGCAGATCTGAGACAGAATCAGGGCTGGACAGCAGCGAGACCCCCGGCGTCTCCAACAGCGTGATGCCCGACTTCAGCAGCAGACAAACTCCAGTTCTTAAAAACATGGTAAATTCGATTATATTTGATTAAAAAGGCACAGGCTGGATATAGCAACACTTGATTTATAAATTCTAACTTTTTTATAAAATATTAAGAAAAAATATATATTTTATTCATAAACATTATATAATGCTTAACTGAGCAAAAGTTATAGATAAATACATATGTAAACTTGTAAATAATGATTTTTCTTTATATTTACATATTTTTTACAGAAATTATTAATAACGACAAACTTACAGTGTAGGTAATACAAATCATGCTTGATGTGTATTCAAATATTAATATATATATATATATATATATATATTAATTACATTAATTAATGTAGATTTAGATGTTCTATGTATGTTTGAATGTACTTTTTTTAACTGTTATATTAAATTTTATAACATTTTTCATATTCTAAAATTGTCTTACAAATGAAAAGGTTGTTTAAATATTAAATCCCATATATATATGTATAATTTGGTTGCTTTCAGCATCATGAAATGACTTGGTTGATAAATATTACACATCATTTTTTCAATTAAAAACAAAAACAAAAAACAGGACCAATCCAAGCACAGACTCATATTCAGGTTTTTAACATTAAAACTTTCTCTCAGTCAGGTTTAATGTAGACAGTATCTTTGTCTTTGATATCTGATCAGTGTTGTTGTTGTTTTTGTGAAGATAATAATTAAGAACGACGTAAACCTCAATTCAGGCATCAGAACCATCTCTTCAATTAACGTTTACGGTGCCGTTTTTCCCCTCAGGCCATCTGCGTAAAGGACATTTCTCCAAACCTACAGAGCTGCGAGCTGGTTCAGGACGGCTCGAGCACGTTTCGGTGCAAAGCAGACGTGTTTCTCTCGCTCGATTCGCTGGACTGCTTCACCTCCTGAGCGGAACCCGTCTCTCTCCTTCCCCGACCCAAAGTCTCTTCCATTTCAGGAGTATTTACAGCCAAGGCAGTGAGGCGCGCTGTTGACATTGAATGTTTACTTGATTTACACCAGGGATGTTCAGCGCTGCTCCCGAAGAGATGCTTTCCTGCAAAGTTTAGTTATGTTCCAATAATACTCATATTCGTTATGACTGATGTGATAATTTCCATTCACCTTATTTTGAAACAGCGAAAGTTCTGTGAATGCGCGAGACATTCGATTCATTAGCCGAAATTTTCAAAAACTGAAGTAGACAGTAAAACTATTTGCGCTACAAACACAGCATTAAAAAAATATAATATACACAAGTTTGCAATACAAAGCAGCAAACCAGCGGCTAAAAACAATCAAAAGTCCCCCCCAGTTTTAAGTTACATAATGGCCACGCCCGCTTTTAGACAAGTAAAATTAGTTTAAAAAATAAATTAGTCACGTTTTGTGATGCACAAAAATCCCTTATTCTTCTTAAACTGAAATTTGGTCATCACAATATAAAATGTAGCTACAGCAAAGAGATTGATTTTAGTTTCCTATACATAAAAGTGAAGTCAAACCGAATTCAAGTCACTTCCAGTGTGAACGCACTTAGTTTAACCTATATTTTGCAGGAAAACAGTTCTTGGAGAGCAGTTCTGAGCACCACACAATGTGAAGTTTGCTGCTTTAAATTTGTAAATGGAAAAATACACAGAAACAAAACGGAGAGGTGTTTTCTGTTCAATCTGTTCTCCTCTGCGCCCACCCGTCTCTTGTACCTACTTTCAGATGTATTAAATATTCATAAAAAGAGTTCACTGTTATGAGCAAAAACTTTCAAAGATGTTTTCTTTATTTTATTAAACTTGAAAGATATACCGTTCATTCTGTGTACGCTTTTTGGGCTTTCGTGATTTGTTTCATACCATTCACTGTGAAGAAATCAGCACAAAACAAGATATCAGAAAAAACATTAATGTTAGTTTTTAATGATGTTTCTATTCACAGTGGCCTTTTTTGCATTTACAAAAGAGTAACTTGAATTTACCATGAAAAGTAGCACAACATACAGCATTTAAATAGCAAAAACACATAACTAAATCTCACTGAATAAGTGGGTAAAGCAACAATATTTCAAATGTATTTACAATTTGCTACAGGTATGATTATGCTTCATATAGATGTGTGTATGTGCATTTGGCTCACCTGGGTACAAGAAAACCATTTCAGATTGAATCCCCAAGACTCAACAACTATAAAAAGTGCCGGATCACAAATAAGTCAAAAGCAAAGGATGATTTATAACACACACAAAAATAAAAACCCTCAAAAACAACACACTGGACCCCGACAGGGTGTTTAATCTCTGAATGAACCATGTTGGGCAAAGATTTACACAAGAGGAAAAGGGTATTTTATAACTGATGATTAACCATGGTATAATGTACACACAGGAAGTGAGGGATGTCAGGTGGAAAATTATGGGATGCTTGGACGAGCAACTCGACCACTCGAAAAACGGCATAATTTACTCTTCAAATCCATATTATACACTTCCACAGCGTAATATGCGATTCATATGCGTTGATTATTGCATTTTTATTCATTTTTTTAGTTTGTGTTGAAGTATGAAGAAAATAAACGAGCATTTTTTCGGTTATTGCTTCATGAAAAGTGTGCATTCTGATTCAAATCAGAGCATCATATTCAATAAATACCATCAGCGTTGTGAAGGGCTCATCCGTGAGTCTTTATTGAGGTTTTAAAAGAGGAATGGCTCTCAGAGCAGAGACACGGCCTCCAGGTTCTCCTTGATGATGGTGTCCATGACGACCTGGAAAACCACCTGCACGTTGGAGGTGTCTGTGGCTGTGGTGAAGTGGTGGTAGATGAGTTTGCTGGGCGTCGTGTTGAGAGACACAAACATCGAGGCGATGAACCGGGCGGCAGCGTCCACGTCACAGTCAGCTCCTGTGAACAAAAACACAGGCAGACGTTTATGAAAGACGTGTCTTTATTTGAGTAGAAATACAGTACAACTTTTTGCTATCTAAATATACATTAAAATGTCATTAACGCAAAGCTGAATTTTCAACATCATTATTATGCTTTAATTTGCTGATTCATTGCTCTAAAAACATTTCTTTTTATTATCAATGTTAGTTGCCGCTTAATATTTTGTGAAAACTGTGAAACCTTTTTCTCAGCAATCTTTGGTAAATAAAAAGTTAAAAAGAACAGTATTAATTTGAAATAGAAATCTTCTGTAACATTCTAACTTTAATTTAACGTGTTCATGCTGAATAAAAGTATTAATTCATATTGGTTATAAATTAATTAGTGCTGTCAAATGATTAAATCGTAATTAAATTGCATCCAACATAAAATTTGTTGTTTACACAATATGTGTGTATACTGTCCATATTTATTATGAATATATAAATATATACATGCATGTGTTTGTATTTAAGAAAAATGTTATGTTTATATATTAAATATATTTTTATATGTATATACATGCAAAAGTTTGTAAAATATATACTGTATATGTGTGCATTAATATATATATATATATATATATATATATATATATATATATATATACACAGTGATTA
>JAUMHE010000079.1:3792110-3805031 GCA_032359235.1 Enteromius mattozi
ATATGTGTGCATTAATATATATATATATATATATATATATATATATATATATATATATATATATACACAGTGCTTATATTCTGTAAAAAAAAAAAAATATTTTGAATGCAACTAATCGTGATTAATCATTTGACAGCACTAATAGGAATACTATTACTATTTAAGTATATAAAAGATTTATTTATGTAAAATATATGAAAATATATATATAAAAAAACAAATTATCATATGACACTATGAATGCATAGCAATTAATGCATTCTATATACCTCAGAGAAGATGAAATATCAATGTTTTCCTTTGCAAGAGTGCAAAAGAATTTATATAGAACATTTAAGCTATAAATCAACGGTTTCAAAACATATCAACATGAATCGAGTTCAGTAACCACTTGTTTGAAAAACAAAACAGGAGATTGCTTCAAAAACATATGAATTCATCAATGATGAATTATGCAATATTAATTATGCATTTTTTTATGAAAAAAATTGAGGTAAGTTCCCCACAGAAAAAGGGAACGAAAAAAATGAAGAGAGAGTATATAAATATCTGACGAGATCTGCTCCAAACGGCAAGATTGATGAATGGGATCAATCTCTAAACCTCCGATGCTAAATTGACATTTGCATGATGCATGCATTTCTGGGTCTGTCCGAATTAACAGGTGAAATGTAGTTTTGGAATGGTTTTATTGTAATCTTCTATCTGAAGAGGGATTAACTTTGTCATATATACAAGTGTCAGGGAGAGTGGGAGGAGGGGAGAGAAGACTGTCATGCCAGAAATTTCCAGCTTCGTTCGTCTTGACCTTTTCTCCCTGAGGTAAAAACTACGGGATCCATTCCAGCTGATTAAACAGCAAAACTACAAACTCAAGCCGACACGGTGGATTCAGTCTTAATGGAAGGACAGTGCTACAGGATGTCTGAAGAAAGAAAGAAAGAAAGAAAGAAAGAACGAACAAGACTAAAAGACTATAAGATATGACTACAAACAACCAAAATAATAAAATTGTATATAAATTAACTAAACAAACAGGAGAGAATAGAACAAGCAAAAACAAATAAAAGAACAAAATAAAAAAAAAACAAATAAATGAAAAATAAACAAAAAAGAAAAAGAGAACTAACAGAAGGAAATCAAACAAGTGGCTAAAAGAAAAAAAAAATCAACAACAAAAGAATAAACAAACATGAATAAGCTGGAAAAACAAAATGAACAAACAAAATAGAATAGATGGAAAAATTAAACGATTTCCATGGAAAAAAAAGAAGTGAAAGAAAAAACAAAATATAAGTAAAGCACAGAACAAACAAATAACAAAAACAAACGAATGAATAAATTAAACAAAAAGATAAAAACTAAATGAACAAAGGACAGAACAAACAAAACAGAATAAAAAGAAACAAATAAACAGTAGAATAGCAAGAACAAACAAAAAGAAAAAACGATCAAGAATGAAACAAAAACATTAGAACAAAGGAATAAAACAAAGAACAAACAATGAAAGCAAATAAACAAATAAATTGATAAAAGCACAGAGAGAATGAACAATGAAAGAATAAACAAACGAACAAAAGAAACAAATGACTAAAAAATGAACAAACAAATACTGAAAGAATAAGCTGGAAAAAGAAAACAAACAAACAAACAAAAAATAAAACAAAATCAATAAACAAAAGAACAAAAGAACGGAAGAAAGAACAAACAGACAAATAAAAGCAAAAGAACAAATGAATGAAAAAAGAACAGAAAATAGAACTAAAATGAGAAAAAATAATGAGCCAAACAAATGTTTAAAATGAACAGATGGCTAAAAGAATGAGAACAAAAGAAAGAATAAAGAGGAGAAAGAATAAAGTGAACAACACAAACACAAATAAAAAAGAATGAATATATTTAGAAGGAGCAGAAGAAATGCTTGCCAACTCTGTGCTTTAATAAAGGACATGAGCAAACAAATCAAACTTTGCAAGCAGCTGAAGACATTAATACACTTTCTTTCAAGGGTCTGCATGTGTAATCACAGATCCGTCTCTCACCTCTGAACTGAGGAAGGTAATGCCGCAGATGACGCCCGGAGTGGAGAATCTTCTCTTGGAAAAGATCAATCTTGTTCATGAATAATATCTGCAAAACAAAAAAAGAGACACTTACGAAACCCATCAATCAGTCGCTCTGTAAAATCAATCATTCAGGACAAGAACTGATTAGTCCAATACAACAGCTATAGAAAGTCTTCAAAATTAAAGTTTTATGGGGTTATAATGACCCAGTAACTGATGATTGATTATAAAAGGAATAGTTCAATTAAAAATGAAGTTTGATTCAGAGAAATGTAACATTACATCACTTGTTCACCAGTGCATCCATTGAAGTGAATGGGTGCCGTGAGAGTCCAAACAGCTGATAAAAACGTCACAATAATCCACAAATAATTCACACTTGCATCCATCAATTAATGTCTTGTGAAGTGAAAAACTGCACGTTTGTAAGAAACAAATTCATCATTAAGGCATTTTTACTTTCAAACCATTGGTCCTGGCCAAAATGTGATTCCTCTTTCCATAAAGTGCTTTTTTTGGGGGGAAAACATCATCTTGTCCGAGATGTCCAAAACAGCTATAAACTAATTTTGGACAAGAGGGGATGGACTTTCTCACTGGAGTAAGCATTATTATGGATTATGGACTTATATTTTGGACAGAAACAATGGATTTGTTTCTTACAAACATGCAGCTTTTTACTTTAAAAGATGTTAACTGATGGACTGGAGCGGTGTGGATTATTGTGATGTTTTTATCAACTCTCATTCTGACGGCACCCATTCACTTCAATGGATCCATTGGTGAGCAATTGATGTAAAGCTACATTTCTCCAAATCTGATGAAGAAACAAACTCATCTATATCCTGGATGGCCTTGGGGCGAGTACATCTTCAGCAAATGTTCATTTTTGGATGAACTCGGGTGCACTTTTCCTTTTATTTTCCTCAGTGTCCACAAAAGACGACAGGAAAAAGAGAAAAACGTTGAGTTCGCCTCAATATAATAGCTTAATTAACGACTTCGTCCAGTGATGAATTTGCTCAGCATTGCAAAACAACACAGTATGACTAACGTGGCTATAAAACGCATCTTAACAAGGGCAGTTAGCGCACCTCATTACACGGAAAGAGGTTTACGGAGGGCGTACGATAAATAGGCAGACAACAAGCGGACCACCGTCACCCACGGGGACGACCTAAATTATGCCTGCTAGTTTAATTACCAAACGACATGGGCAATTATAACAAAATCTGGGCTAACTGACGACGTGGGCTGTAATTACGAGGAAGATGGTAAGTCTGGAGGCGAGGTTACCAAAGCAAGCTACAGTAATCGGTGAAATCAGTGGAGAAGTTCAGATGAATGAAACCACAAAGAGGGACGTCTAAACGAGCGACAAACTCTTTTATCAGGTGATCGCCAAACCATGAATCGTAAAACGAGTTTATAATGAGATGTAGGTTCAGAACTTGAGAAGAACTCACTGACACTGGCTAAACCGGTGACGTAAAGTTAACGTCAGTGTAATAAGATGTTGGTAACATTGAAACTAGGGATGACTATATATTATTATATATGTTATAAATATTATAGAACTGGCTGAAAACTATATATACATTTTATTTATTTTTATTATATTACATATTTTAACAGTTTTCAGTAAATGCAAACTATTAAATAAAATAAAATATATGTTGCAAGGCACACTTGAAAATGACTATGAAAGGGTGTGTTAGGCTATATTTGTATATTCATAACAAAAGATACATTTTCTAGTTTTTGTTTTTTTTTAGTTTTGTGTGCGGATGAGGATGTGTGTTATTTTATGTCATGTCCCATGCACTACTGAATGATGGCAGAATATTGTCAAATCATGAAAGCTAATATGTTTTTATAGTACTTGAGTGATATGTCAAAGGTTAAAAGACACTCTTTAGTGATATTGATGGTCACATATGTTGGCTCTCTTCATCGTCTCTTGATTTCCTCTCGAGCTAATGGGACGATGAGATTGGATGAGCTCTCTCTGTTAATTGAGCCGTTCCTTACCATTGAAGTACTTCTGAAGAAGACATTATTGCAGATTGAGGAGAACAGCTTGAGGCTCTCCTGCAGTCGATTCTAAACAAGAGCACAAAGAGAAAAACATGAGCTGTCATTCCCATGAGATCCCAAGATGCTCTTGTGATGTCATTTGAGTAAGGAGCCGGAAAAGCTGAGGTCAGTGCACGTGAACTATCTGTGTGTTGTATTAACATTCAGATAAACATACATACATATATATATATATATATATATATATATATATAAGTAGAGTGATTTTGTTTTTGTTACTAACTTTTAGTTTTATAATAATAAATTAAGTACTGTGAAATATTAAAGCTAAATTGTATTTTCAACATTAACACATTTCTCCAAAAAAAGTCAAACTGGATCAAAATTGCATTGTTGAGAAATAAAATTTGCATTGGTGTACACAACACATTTTATTATTACATTCAGAAATAATGTAAAATACATATATAATGAAAAGTTCCCCTCACTCAACAGGAAATACTTCAAAATAGGACATTGCTGTTTAGAGCATGAATAGAACATGAACAGAATATTCTACTGCATTAAAAAAGTGACTTATATTCCAGAACATGTGCTAATGACTCTTAAAGTTTCATCACTTTACAGTAGAAAATGAAAAAATGTCAAATATTCAAATAAAATTTTATTGTAAACATTAATAATCACTTATTTTGTTTCAGTTTTTTAAAATACTCATTTATAACATTACATTAGCAGTTAAAATAAATCCTGTAAATTATTAAAAGGAAGCAGCATTTAATTTAATACCGATTCATTTTTGTGTTACTAAATTTTACATTTAAGTTATATTAATGGAATTATAAAAAATAATACAATAATATATCTTCCAAAAGCATAGTTTAAAATGTTATATATTTATAATAGTGCTGGGAAATGATTTATCATGATTAACTGCATCCAAAATTAAAATTTTTGTCTATTATACATGTGTGTATACTGTTTATATTTATTATATATAAAGACCCATAATATTTGAAAATATTTACTTGCATACATTAATATCATATATAAATACATACAATATATAAGCACAACATGTTTCTTAAATACATGCATGTGTGTATTTATACATAAAACAAAAACTTTTATTTTGGGAATGCGACTAATCACGATTAATCATAGCCCAGCACCAATTTATAACGATGCTTTACATGTTGCTAGATAAATAACTGTTTCCAATAAATCAATACAATGGCAATTGTATATGGTACCCAATTTATTTTTTAATACTGGCAACATCCAAAAAATTCACTTTTATTGACATTTTAGTTATCTTAACTTCTGGGTGCCTCTACTTGTTTGGAAACATAAACTGAACCTCTGCCTAAAGTAGCAGACGAACACAAAAGTGCAAGTGTTTTCTCACCATAGACGGATCTTCTACTAGCGTCATGTCGTATCCACTTAGAGACACTACGAACAGCACGGCCCTCACATCCTCAAAACAGCTGATCCACTTCCTCCTCTCCGTCCTCTGGCCTCCAACGTCATACAATCTGCGGAGAGAAAGAGACAAAATGTCCTAAGGGTAAATGAAACACCTCCATATGACCCCCCCGAAAAACTTTAGACTCATCACAAAACCGATTTACCTCGAGTCCACCAAGTTACAAATATACAATATATTCTGAACATGACTCAAACAGCGTCACGTTTGTTATGCTAATATGCTGCTAACTAGCGACACGCATCCATACGCGTGGAAACCAGACCAGTGGGCTCTTGATGTCATCAAACGAGCTCGTCTAATTAACAATCTCTGCTAAATTTCCCCTCAATGCGTTTTAGATGGCAATGCTAAAAGAGTTAGCTTGTTAGCTAGCAGTTAGCAAAGAGGCGTCAAAACAAAACAAAATCTCAAAACATGACGCTTGATTACAGGTTTCTCCGGTTTTGAAACATCTAAAAAGAGCGTGAAAATGAAGAGTGTTTGTTCTCAAAGAGCGTTTCTTGTCTCCTAAACAGAGGCCAGGAACAAACAGTAAAAGTCTCTACGGTTCTCTCTCTCTCACACATTTATTTTTGTTTTTCATCTTCCACTTCATCCTGCGCCGTCTCTTCACTATATTTGTGGGAAAGATTCACCCACACGTCTGAAATGAAAACTATCAATAGGCTACTCACACTTCAAACATGATGGAAAAAGAAATCTATATGTGCCTCACGGGACACTAATACATGAGAGTCTCCCATAAAATCAGACAAATGAACTGAATCATGAACATAGCTGATGCTCACACTACGATATTAACTGCTACATTAGTTTTGGTATACGACAAACAGCAGGGGAAAAATATCATGTTCAACAGAGAAAAATGTGTGACCAGTTTAATTAAAAACACAAAGCATACCTGATTTTACTGAAATATGTAACACTAACAAAACAGAGCCTATTTTACTTATATATACTAGCATCTAATTTACATGTATACTGCACACAGAATTCATTCTAATTTAAGTATCTATATTGAAATTTATATTAGTATTACTATTTATTCAGTTTAAATTTATTTATTCGAATATATATAAGCACATATTTCGATTTTACTTGCGTTAAGATTCATATATAAATGTTTTATACTTTTAATAAATATATATTTATTTGAATATTTATAATTCCTGCATATAAACAATCTTTTAACTGTTAAATGATTTAAAAGTAATCCAAATGACAATGAATTTTACTTCATTTAGTGATTTGAAATGTATCTAAACAGTACTGTAATTAATAAATAGTAGTAAATCTGAATATAAAGATGTATCTAAATAGCCTTTTATTGACTATTCAACTACAACATGGAAATTTAAACAAAAAAAAAAAAAAAAAAAAAATCACACCAGTGTATTTTAGTGTCCTTTCCTGTCTGTTTTTTCCAACAGCAAGAAGGTTTAATAATGGCTTTGTTTAATTATGGGATGATCTGATGTGGCCACATAATCACAGCAAACGAGGTGAGAATCGTGCGGTGTTAAACACACTGATCAAAACTCACTCACTCAGTCACTTCACTGATCATTACACTGCTAATTACACCTCAGAGGTCAGGGGTGACCCGGAGCCACCTGATATTTAGATTTCGGCTTTTGTGGCTGGTTGGAAGATTTCATTAGACTTGTGTGACAAAAACAGTCACATCACTTCCTGACCAGCAAACCTATAACACCATATAGTTCCTACTCATTTCCAATAAAAAAAAACAGTTATGTAATAATTATTCCATATAATAATCACTGGAAGAAAATACCTTTTCAATGTAATAAATTAGTCTTTTACGGTTGACAAGAGAAACGTGAGTTAGGAAATTTTGGCCACATGAATAAAGCATCAAGATGCATGCAAAACCATTATTCAAAATGATACTTATACAAATGATGGTATTATATTTACATCTTCACATAAACAATGTTTTTTAGCAAATGAAAAATATGCAAATTTAGTGATAAAAATGAATAAAAATGAGTGAAGCATGCACAAAAAGTCATAAAAAGCACTTAAAGACATAAAAATGCTAATGCATAAATTAGTCAAAGTATGCATAAAATGAAAAAGATTTTAAAACAAAGATAAATCAGCATTACAATTTTACAGTTGATAGGTTAAATGTAAGTTATTTAGAATTAGAAAAAGAAAAAAAAACATATTGAACTATTATTGAAATTAGTATAAAAAATTAGGGCAAAAATGAATGTAAATGACTATTTAATACGGTACTATAACATTTACATATGACCATAAAAAAAACTGTATTTTATTCCCTTGTCTATTGCCTTTTTAGATAAATACATTAAACAAAATGAATGCGGCAATACAAATAAAAATGAATAAAAACTAGTGTTGTCAAATGATTAATGGTGATTAATCACATGCAAAAAAAAAGTTATACTGTGTATATTAATTATGTATACAGTATATAATAATTAATATATTGTGTATATTAATTATGTATATATGAAAACAATATACCGTATATATATATATAATTTTAAATATTTACATAACTTTATCTTAAACATACGTGCTAGTATGTGTATTTATATATACACATAATATATGTTTGTGTACTGTGTATATTTATGTAAACAAAAACTTTTATTTTGGATGCAATTAATTATGATTAATCGTTTGACAGCACTAATAAATGCATAAAGATGCATAATTAAATATGCAGAAGATAATTAAATAAATACACAAATACATAAAAATAAAGGCACAGATAAACAAACTTATAAAAATATAAAATGTGCATTAGTGAGGAAGGCAAAGGAACTGAAATGAGGGGTGAATCCAGAGATATGATAAAGATCATAAGGTTTCGGTGTGGGATGTGTGTGAAGTGCTGCGATAAGAAGGAGCAGTCGAGCATGAAGAAGATTGACAGTAAGTTATTCCACGCCGAATTAATTCACTCTAGAAGAGGAACTTAACAGATTTCATATAACAATTACTCCACATAACAACAGCTAATAACAAACATTAAGTACTTAATCATTGCGAAGCCCCTGCATTTTTTAGGGTTTATGGGATTTTTTTTGTTCATATTTATACTCTGTAGGACAATTTAACCAAAAAACCCAACAAAGAGAAAATAAATTTTTTTCCTCACATTAAGACAGAAAGGCGTTTTTTTGAAGACTAAACTGTAAAAACCACTAAATGGATGGGTGTTTTAAACAAACATACATCCCACAACTACTTTTTAGTCATCTTGTTTTGATTTTATGACATGGTAGACGTGCTTTTATTAAAAACTGTCATGAAAAGCCATGAAAAATTTAGATTTAGCATTATGCAAAGTAACGCAATATAAATGTTATTGCAGAAGCCCTCAACTGAAGCCAATAAATTAACCAACTCTCCGGGCAGAATGAGCCCAAGAAGATACGAATGTAAAGTATAGACAAAGACACTTGCTTTCCACCAAATGCCAAAACACTCATCTTTCCATGCCATGTCAAACAGTCTATGGCATCTCATAGCTGTAAATGTCTCCATTAACATTCAAATGGATGGTAAAAGCTGCCAAGCGGAAAATTACTCGCATTTCCCATGAAACCTTCCAATCGTTTTATTGGTTGTCTAACAATTGAAGTTGAGAGGACAATGAACATGCATGAAACTTTTTCATCCCGACATTCTGAGGATCAAAAGTCATTGTGGCCATGACTGAAGATGAGATTTATGAGTAAACTGTGCATAAAGCAACGTTAACTAACACTAAAACCATAAAAAAAGTCATACACATACATTTTTATCTAGATGGAAAGATTTAGTTGAAGTACTAATACAGCTAAAACTGAATAAACTGTAATTTACTGTAAAAAATTGTAAACTAAAACTTAAATATAAATTTAATATAAACTATATAAAATACAAAATAATTTAATTTAAATATTAAAAACTATATAGACATTTTAAAATACAAAACTACTACATATTACAAAAAATTTAAGCAAATTAAAATGAAAACAGAATACCTGACAACATCTATGAAAGTATATCAATGATACTAAAATAATACTGGTTCAAACTAAACAAATGATTAACATAAACCTAACCATTTGAGTAGGGACTCGAGACAAGACGTCATCGCGAAAAACCTCATTAAAAAAATTCAAAACAAGTCTTGCATCCAGATCAAAGCTGAACATGTGCTCAATGCTGATAATGCCAGTTAGGATATTGATGAATGGAGTGATGCGTCAAAACGTTGTGCAAGGTGACGTTTTATAAGATAGTGAGAGATGGAGGACGCCGCCCATGCTGACATGGTCAATATCAGGAAAACGTGAAGCTGCGAGAAGGAAAACCCCTACATTTTTTCTCCTCGTTTGCCATTTTAGCTACAATTAAACAAACGTCAACTAAAAACAGAAAAAGCTTGATATGTTTGATGATTCAGTTATAACAACAATACAATCACAACAGATCTGACAATAAAGAGGCTGTTTACCTGAAGACCAGGTGCTTGACTTTGAACTGCGTCTCGATCACTCCTGTGGTTCTCAGTCGGACTCTTAAAACGTCTGTTTCTGTCGGCATGTAATCGGGGTCGATGATCCTGCCCATGTTCTCGAAAAAACTGAGAACAGAGAGACATACATAGACAAGGTTACAACTAATTTTATGACAAAAATAACAGTAATGACACATTTAGACATTCTTTTTGGAACCTCTTTTCCTGCAAAATTACCCTGGTTCACGGTCAGAAGTTTTGCGAACAAATTTTCATAAGCAATCATTATCACGCCAAAGGATACATGGCTAATAAATATTTTTTATTTAAATGATCATATACTGTAATATATCTTGAATTAGCTTTTATTTTAATGTTTTTATTTTTTCATATTAATTTGTTTATTTAGTTTACAATTATAGTAATTGCTATGTGCAGGTAAATTTTTAAAATAGATTTAATAGATTTTTAATTTTTTTTTTTTTCAGTTTTAGTTACTTTAGTATTTCATTTAATTTAAGCTTATTTATAATAATAATAGTAATAATAAGTTTAATTTACATATAGTGTTACAAGGTACAACAATACAACAAATACTCAAATTACAAAGAAACAATGTAAGTGAACTTAAATTATTTAAGTGAACTTAATCTTAAAATATTTTAGTTAATTGTGAAAGCAACATTTCTAAATTTAGGTTTTACATATTATATTTACATTATATTTAAGCTTCATTTTATTTACCGGCAACTAATTTTAAATAGTTGTAGCTTTAGTCTTAGTAATAATAACACTCAATAAATTAAACATAAATAACTAAAACCTTTTTTTAAATAAATTTAAAAAAAAAAGTGAATTTAGGCATCACAGTATTAAAATGTACAGCAAAAATAAATAAATAAATAAAGATTAATTCACTTTTCTTTAAGAATTAAAGTGAATGTTAGATGACAGCAAATGTTATCAACATGTAAAAACATGAGAAATTAATAAAATATCCAACAAACATACAAAACCTGGCAATTAAAAGCAAAAACACTATAATATCGGTTGATAATCGGTATGGTACCGATATCGTGTGCTTTCACACAACTCAGTTTTGTGTTAGTGACACCAGACTTATTTCTTGCAGCATTGAAACTTTACATGGCATACATTATCCTGCCTCTTAGCAGTTCCTAGTTTGATACCAGCAGGTTTTAGGTTTTAACTCCAGCAACCTGTCAGTAAAAAAGTGGCTTTGGGAGCAAATGCGGCTCCTCACCTCTTATAATCAGGTCTCTGTGGGAAAAGCCCGCTCCTTCAGGCCCGTCTCTCATTGTCTAGGTAAGCAGCTTTACCTCTGACTGCAGTAAGTGTCTGTGGCAGCGATAAGACCGGCCCGGGGGAAACACGCGCTGTATGCTAATTACCATATGAATATAAATACAGCATGATACAGTTTAAGCAAATCTGCGGGGGGATTTCTGTATGCGGATGTGCTAAAGAGAGGGATTATCTGGGAGTGCGCGCTACGTAGCGATACACACACCTCACAGGAGGTCGTAAACACCCTGGAGAGAGAATTAGACAAACACACACGTAAACAATTTTGAAGCAATAACCTAAGACATCTGTGCCATAGTTTCATGATTAAGAGTGTTTGAGGCATCTTTTCCTGCGCTGATAAGACAAGTTTGCCATTCTGTTCACGCAAACAGAACAAAGACTAGGTTGCGCTAAACGCTAATTTGTCAGAGATTGATGTACACACTGTTGCATACTGAAATGTGCGTGTTGCATTCGCATTATTCCTGCAAGGCATGCTAGCATTATTAGCATAAATTGTTGCCTTCTAAGAGTTCCTGTCATTTTAGTATTTAGCATTGCAGCTAACTGTTGATGTTAGCAGTGATTTAGTGAACGAACAAAAAGAGCTTTGAATTATGTTCACTCACAGTCTCTGAAAATTATGATTATATATATATATATATATATATATATATATAATTATGATGTAGAATATAGTTAGCAAGAGAGGCTATATAGTTTTTTTAGGCTCATTTTTAGTACACAATGTATCTATAAAAGAGTCAAGTTTTAAATAAGAAAAATAACGAAACTCTTTGGTCATTTTTGAGCACAATGCTAACGGTCTAATCAGATTCAACAATCTATGCTAAGCTACAGCTAAAAGTGCTACCACCAGACCCGAAGATCGGCTGAATTGATTAAAAAAATTGTAAAACTAAAGTGTTTAACTCAAGGGGGGATGGAAAATGAGTTTTGTTTTTTGTTTTTTTTAAATGGCGTGTTCCTTAAATAACAAATAGCTTATGGCTAAAAAGTTGAAGATTAGCTTGCTAGCTATTTACTAAGTTCATATTTTCAATTAAACTCAGCTCATGTGAACTACTTTTTGTTAGTAGCTTGTACCGAATTTGCTAACTAGTTTTTGAAAAGAACAATAACAAATAGCTTATAGCTAACAAAATTATGAACTGCATCCCAAATGACACACTATACACTTATATACTATTTTACTATAATTACTTTTTGAAAAGAGCTTAAATGACAATTAGATTTTATAGTTACAATGTTCAAAGTTACAATGTCGCTTATCTAACATGGCTAATGTCATGCTAAAGCATTGGTTTGAAGAAAATCTTGCTAAGGAAGTTAAGGTTTAACATTCATCCTTTAGATAGCCATTTACTAAGTTCATGATTTTACAAAATGAAGCTTAAATGAACTCATTTTTGTTAGTACACTGCTCAAAAAAATAAAGGGAACACTTAAACAACACAATGTAACTGCAAGTCAATCACACTTCTGTGAAATCA
>JAUMHE010000079.1:3812405-3827326 GCA_032359235.1 Enteromius mattozi
TTTAGCAAATGGCTGCAATATAACAAAGAGTGAAAAATTTAAGGGGGTCTGAATACTTTCCGTACCCACTGTACATAAATCATAATCTCTTTTCATATAAGTGACAAAGCATGATTTTCCCATTCTTATATTAATTATATTAGTTCTGAGTTCTTTCTCTTCTGATTGGCAGGTGTGGACTCATTGTCTTTGTCCCTTCAAACGCAAATAATGTCCTAAAATAAAAGCATTACCTAAGAACCCTTGCATTGATTTGAGACAGAACATAACGAGGCCATTTGCGTGTGCATCTAACCAAACAAATCTACTTCCTGTCACTGGGATGTTATGAATTTCTGCTCGATTGGTTCTTATTGTCTCACATCCACATAAATGACAGGAAGTGGCTTCACCGGGTGCCATTACTGCGATGTGACGATCAAACTCTCAGCTGCAACTCAATGCAAATGAGGAGTTATGAATTATGGAACAAAGATAATTTCTTTTTGGAGAGATGGGAATGATTTGTATAGTTTGTGAGTCACCACATTTTCTTTGTCATACACCAAATGGCATTCATGAACTGTTTTACACACATCGCAACATATTTGCAAGAAATGAATATTTAGAATGTAATTCTTTTATTGAATTTATGTATTTTGATTTAATTTCAACTTCGAAAAAAAACACAATTCACAAAATCAATCCACGTGTGTGCCACCCAAAACCTTCCCCTTTTCACACTTTCAGCGCCCGCCGGCTCGTGTTGTGCTCAAATGCTTCCCCTTTTACCGCCCCTGACTCTCTGGCCAAAGCAAACACATTCCTGCCCTTTATTGAACGGCTTTTGTTTGCTGGGCTGTAGATCAGAGGCGCAGAACATTCCAGGGAAGAGCAAACACCGAAAAGCCGTTCTGTGTTCATGAAGGGGCCGTGGGTCCTGGTTCTGGGGTTCGGATATATGATGTGCTTTTAGTGATTTCCTGTTGTTGCAAACACACACACAAAGCGCACTAGAGCGATGCAGGAGGTAAAGTTCAGGAGTGAATCACGCACTTTCCAACAATGAAACTATTCTTTTGGAAAGCGATAAGAGCAAAGATGGTATGGGTGTGTGCGTGTGTGTCTCAGAGAGAGAAAAAGAAAGAAAGAAAGAGTAATAAATCATACTCTTCATTCTTTATTTACTACTTAACACTTCTCATGGTCCTAAACACTGTCAGAAGAAATTGTTTAAAAGTGACGGTTCAACAAAAGATTTACAGTTCACATCAGTGTTGTTTTAGATAACTAAAAGAATTAAAAATCATTTTCTGAAATAAAATAAAACATCAGTTTAGACGGTTAGAATAAATATTATACATTTACAAAACTAAAGAATATTAGAAATGTTAATATACATTACATGTAACAAAACTTAAAAATGAGAAATTTTGCTTTGGCAATCAACTGAACTAAAATCAGTTTCAGTTACTACATTTGCTAAAACCACCTAAACATTCATTTTCATAAATTAAAATATAACTGTATTCAAATAAATATGAATGTTATTAGATGTCACGCTTACAAAACAAAAAAGAAAATGAGAAGTGCTGAAAATAAGTCTCAGTTTAAGTACTAAAATTATAAAAACATCAAAAAAAGTTTATTAAAGTTATACAAAAATTAGAATACTGGCAAACTAACACAGTTGCCAAAACTGAAACTAGAAAAATAAAAGCAAATTCAAAAATGTACATATTTACAGACATTTTTAAACTGTCACATCATTGATTATTATATTTTATAACTGAAAGTGTGGCTTCAGAATAACTGAAATGCAGAGCACTTGTGATAAAGGCCTACAATATTTTTTACAAGTGTATGTTGCTTTTTTGTCAATTTTTGGGCTTGCAAGTCCCTTGTCACAATATATTTTTACTATACAGAAAAAGTAGTTACATAATCCTCAAAATATATTTTATTTGTGTTCCTTGTAACTAAGAAAAGCAACAGGTTTGACTTGTATGAGTAAATATTTATAAAAAGTAGATTTGTTTTGTTTAACCATTCTAGGAATTCTAAGAATCCAGTTTCAGGAATTTGAGTTATAAAACTTACGGCTAACAAAGAAAAATAATTCAAGAAAATTCTGAAACTTCCAAGGATCTGTGAGCTTCTCAAAGCAGAACTGTACATTCTACAATAAATATGTTTGGTCAAGCTCAAATTTTAGACCACCGACAACGGCCCTCCAAATTCTTCTATTACTCCTTGATGTCACGTTTGTAACAGGAGAACTTACCACTTCATCAAAGAAACCGTGTCAGAGGGAGGTCGAGGAAATGAAAGCAGGAAACCCAGCTGCGAGTTTTGTGAAGTCTTGCCATAAAAAAGAGCCACCAGATGGACACACTAGATAAAAAACTGTAATGTAACATTTATTGCATTGTGTGAATATGTGTGAACATCTCTTACATGTGTAATCTTTATTAGTGTAACAATATAAACTACAATTCAAATGTTTAGATGTCAGGAAGATTTCAAATAAATGTGTTTATAAAAGAATCCTAACAAAAAAAGTAACCTGATTCGAAAATATTAAGCAGCACAACTGTTTTCGATATGATAATAATAAGAAATGTTTGTCATGTTTAAGCTGAAGTTGCAGGTTTGGGGAACAAGGAGAAATGGATAGACAGATGTCAGGTAAAAACAAAAAAGAAGGAAACAGGAAAGACAACTTGACTTCCTCTGGGTTAGAGAGACCGCAGTGTGGTTAAAAACCACAGTGACAGTTTAGTACAATAGTGAGCAAAAAGAAAGGATTACGAAAAAGACACTCCTGCGACATTCAGGTCAGGACAAGTTTCTTTTTTACCTGTAACACGTCACATTTTCCCTTGCATTTATGATTCACACACACACACACACACAGCACGGGTCACCACACCCTTCCCTGGCCTCCCTCTGACAGTCGACAGTCCGCCCTTGTGTGACACTACATCCAAGTCAACCAAGGCCAGTCTGATTACAGACTGTGCTTATGTCTGCAAGCATGTGTACAGTATAAAACTAGCCATAATTATGGGTCTGTAAAAACATATGCCTGTGTGAGCGAATGCGTGACCCTTTATGAATCAGTCCAACAAAAACTGGTGAAGCGGGAACTGGACTTTTGAACATTAGAAACATAGAAACCATGTGACTGGCCACATTTTAAGAGAAAACACAGGCATCGTAGAGGTCAGCATAAAAGTTATGGTTTAGCTTGCAAAAATAAAAACTTTTCATTTAATTTACATCAAACTTTGATGGACCGAATACAGAGCCTTGAGGTATCCCGAACTCAAGACATGACTCAAACTCGGCTCGTCTGCGCTTACTATAAAATTAGGCTATTGTATGTTGTCCTTTGGCTTTAGGGCAATGTTTATTTTGTCTCTAGAACAATGGGAGAAGTTAGCCTAGTTCTATTATGGGACATTACTGTTTTGTTCTTCACTTTCCACAAACAGATGAAAACCGCTGTTGGGTTGAATTATTAATTAGAGTGGTGCAAAATACAAAAACATTGTGCTTCTAATCAGAAGAGTTTCATGCCAAAGTGACTGGCACAAACTATGCAGTAATCAGATCTAGAGATCACATACTTCACACTTGATGTCATTCAGCTGATTGCCCACAAAAGAAATCAACGTCATGGCAAACCACTAACAATTTTTTTACATTTAAAAAAAAAAATAACAAAATGTATACATTTTAGTGAAAACCTGCTATTTTCTGTACAGACAAAGCATTCACAAAATCTCACAATAAGTAGGGCAAGGACAGTCATTAATCTCCAATTTTTCAACAAAGAACCTTAAGGAGAAATTTGAGTTTAGAATGTACACGAAACTCTATACACATGACAGCAGAGGCTGTGTATGCAGCTAGAGTATCATTTTATGAAAGTCTTTAAGTATCAAACTAGACAAAACAAAACCTCACAGAAATAGAATAAATGATCCTGTTTAAATACATACCTTTTTAAATATTCATATATAATTATATAAACATATTATACTTAATGTTTGTATTAGATTTTATAAAGGACTTTCATATTTTATGTTGATTTTTACATTACATTATTTAAAATTATGATTTTAATACAATGTCTATAATTCAGTATTAATAATTAGCTGTGTACACAAACAGCACATCTTAGTTCACTTATTTCTTCCAAACGTCTGACTGTGCATTTTATTTCTGATGCATATAGTATTGCATCATTCTCACCCACGTTCCAACACTTGTTTTGTTTAAAGATAATAGAAGTTCTGCTGGCGAACGATAGCACAGATGATGATTCCTTCCCAAAAAGGGTGCGTGCATTACAGTGAGTGTTTATTTAAAGGGTTTGCTCATGGGTTTTTCATTGTGGGATGGTCAGTGTTGTCATATGGGTGACAAAGCATACAGAAATACAGGACAAAGGCCAACAAAACCACAACACATGGCAACAATCGGACAGTAACAAAAATAGGGTAGCATAGTTTTTCTTGCAAGCAGCTACCACAGTCATCAGTACAGTTTATTAGCAAGCTAACAGGTTCTTAAATTTATCCCCGGCCACTAAAAATCAGCTAGGTGGTTGCTTAATGACTAGTCATCTAGTTAACCAACCTGACAATCCCTTTGCATTTGGCTGGAGCTAATAGGCTGTCATTGAGGTTTTAAAGCATTCCCTGAGGCACTTTAAAACACCACTATATTCTCAGTCCATCAATCTAATTCAGGCTCACAGGAAAGTGTAGCTAACACAAACAGACCCTGAGGGAAGGTTTAATGAAGGTACACAAAATCTGTTTAACCCAAGCAAGCACACATGCAGATCTGCACCTGGCATTTAACAGGAAAACTGACTGTTAGTTTTTTGACTAATTCAGCTGATTTATAAAACAACTGGAGAAAGATGCTAAAGGTTGCTAACGCTCCGTTAGTTGGATAAGCATCAGTGCACAAATATTGGATGAAAGAATTCCTGAATTCCAAAGGATCAAAGTGGTTTTATTAAGGGTGAGGGAATGAATTACAGAGGGAAGTTCAGTAAGATAGCATTCTCTCTCAAACAAACCCCAAAACATTATTTAGCATTTTTCTGTGAATTCTCCAGCCAACATGCACATTCTCTAAAGTCAACAAACTCTTATTTCTTTTAACATGTCAGTCAAAAGATAAAGTGTGTCATACAATAGCATAATTTTGTAGTAAACGTAGATGAGCAGTGTTTAAGCCACATCTTGAGTTTGGGATACAGCAAGGCTCTGTATTCGGCCCAACAAAGTTTGATAAAGTCAAAATAAAAAGTCTTTAATTTTTCCAAGCTGAACTGTGAAGTCTATATATAGCCGTACAATGACCTTTTGTAGCCTATTATTAACGTTTTTTCTATTGAATTTTGAAGCAAAGTATAACAAGTTCGTCATACATACGGTGATATAAAATTACTTTATTCATACTGACAACCCCTAGCCTAGGGTCTTTTGGTTAACTGAAGATGGGGATTGAATAACACTACTAGTTGCTGCCAAAAATTACGTTTCATCAGTGACAGTCAAAAACTTCAGTTTCAGTGATATTACGGCTGATTATCATGTTGAGAACACAGCTGGCTGCAGTTTACTATGAATGAGCAAATCAATGGCTTTTCTGTTCCCATAGCGATAAGGCACACATGGACCACAGGTAACTCTAAAGGAGCCAGCGTGCAGTGCACCTTTATTATATTACCATGGTAACACCTGTGAGTGACACGTCAAAAAAGGTATGCAATGAGACTATAGAGAAAGTGCACACTGGCTGTCGAACAAACTATAAAGAAAACATTCTTGGAAGTCGCCCATTTTTAATGGTTTAAAAACCTTGTTTCCATATGTTTCCTTCCCCCTTCCGATTTTTTCTTCCCAACAGAACAAAAACATGCTGAGGCAAGATTCAGTCTTTCATTGAACTGAGGTCTTGTTTCACAGCTGAACCAATGACCCCTTAAACTTTTAATAATCCCCAAACACACACAGCGGCTTGATTTCCCAGACGGCAGAGGAAGTACAGAGCGAACAGACAAAATATAGTAAAGAACAAATGTTAAACTATTAAATGCAATTAACCTCTTGCACTGGTGAACATCAAGTATGTGAAAACAACATCATAAAACTGTCTTACCTTAAAACTGCTTAGCTCTTGTTTGGTGAATCCATGACTATGGATAATCTTCATCTGTTTGACCAGCGTACTTTTTCCACTTTCAGCAGCCCCTACATCAAAATAGGTCATTCGACATTATTAATCAGTCATTTGGCCTAGTTTACAATTTTAATAAAAGAACCTACATATGGTACAGTACTCCTGTGTTAACCCAAAATAAATGTCTGGTTCAAGAGTACAGTCTTCACAAATCTTTCTGAAGTTCAAACCCACAAACTTTCAATTACCAGCCCAGATATGAGGTTCAAACCTGACACCCTTCAGATATCATTCAAGATTGGAACTCAGAAGCTTTCGGTTACTTGTACAAATATGAAATTTGAACCCACAAAATATCAATTACTAGCCCAGAACTGAGGTTTGAACCCAGAACTTTACAGTTACCTGCACAAATATGAAATTAAAACCCACAGCCATTAAATTATTAGCCAGGTGAGAGGTTCAAACCCAAAACCCCACCATTACCTAAAATATGAAATTTAAAACCACAACCTTTCAGCCCAGATCAGAGATTTGAAATGGGAACTGTCCAGTTACACACAAATCTGACGTTTTAACTCAGAATGCTTCAATTACTTGCACAAATGTGAAATTCAAACCCACAAACTGGTGAGAGTCCAGATATGGATCCAGCTATGAGCTTCAGATAGGAGTTAAGATTTGAGGTTGAAACTTAGAACCTCTTTAGGTTACCTGCACAAATACGAAATCTGAACCCACAACCTTTCAATTATCAGCCCAGAAGTGAGGTTCGAACCCAGAACTTTAATGTTACCTGCACCAATATGAAATTCAAACCCACAACCATTTTTATTACCAACCCAGATATGAGGTTTGATCCAGGAGCAGTTAGTTACCTGCACAAATCTGACTTTCAAACCCAGAACGGTTCAGTTACCATGCACAAATGAGAAATTCAAACCCACAATCTTTAAGTTACAAGTCCAGATCTAAGGTTCGAACTGTCCAGTTACATGCACAAATATCAAATTTAAACCCAGAATGGTTTAGTTACCTGCACAAATATGAAATTCAATCCAGCAAAGATCTTATGATGCTAATGCCTTGCAGATATGAGACCAGATCTAAGGTTCAACCAACCAACCTTCAGTTTCAACCTGTAACTGAGACTTGAACCTTCAACCTTTTATACATATCAGCTAAAACTTCAGATCTGAGCAGGTAACATAATATTTTGGAGGAACCTGCCCAAATATGCTATTACCTGCCCAAATCTGGGGGTTCAAACCCACAACCTGTAGGTAGGTTTCCAATCAGATCTGGGGTTTAAACCTACATTCCCAGAGGTATCAGCACACATCTGCTATTTAAACTGCTAACTTTCAATTACATGCCCATATCTGTTGAGAAACCAATAAATGGTTGGTCAAACCCACGATCTTTTAGTTAGGCTAAAAGTAAACAAAAGTACCCAATTCTAATGTACAAGCAGGCTTATGTAAACATCAACACCCATGTTATTTCGACTAAAAAGCAATAGGTAGTTGAACAAACATCTGGATGGGACCTTCTTACCCAGCATGAGGATCTTCACCACGTTCATCTCTGTCTTGGCGTACTCGTACAGATCTCTGTCAATCTGCGAACTGTGGATCTTCGCCTTCTTTCCCTCCTCTGTCACCTCTGATCCCAGACACAGACCCATATCCAGAGCTCATAGCTAAAGATCCAGCAGAAATCCCAACATCACGGATGGAACTTTCGAGGAACCTTCAAAGTCGCGTAAAAACATCCCGGCGAGATCCCCCCGCGCTCTTATCCAAAGTCCCTCCGGTTAACGCGTAAAATGACACCAAAGCCAATTGCGCGTGTCTTTGGAAAGATCTGATTCCAAATCTGAGAGACAGAGAGAGAGAGGCTGGGATGGTCCCGATCGCACAGGAGGAAAGAGAAAAAAAGTTTCAAATTCGCCCGTTCCCGGTTATTTTCGTGAGGCTCAGCACTCGGTTCATTGTGCTCATTGAGATCTCACGCAATTACTGTCAGACGCCGCGCAAACACTCCTAATCCACAACACTACCTGTCCATTACGCGCACACTTAATAGTGTGTGTCGCCTACAGAGCCTCTCTTCACTGGGGGTGTCCGCTTTCTTTTAGGAAGGAAGTGACGTGACGTTTGTGGAACTTTGTCACCTGAGATGGGTTTTGTTCAAGCGCTGTGAGTCCGTGTAAGTAAATTAAATAAAGAAATAAATTCATTGTTTAAATAAAGACTTTATATAAAATCTAAAAAACAGAACACACTCATTTTAAACTTTAAAAGCAATTTTACAAACAATATAAAAAATATAAACAATAACAAACTATCGAATGGCATATTATATATAAATGTGTGTGTGTGTGTGTGTTAAAGTTATAGCAGTTTGTACCTTTGTGGGGTTTTTTTAGTTTGTTTTTGTTTTTTTTAAGTTAACATTTTTCAACTAACATTTTTTGGTAGTATGCTGTTAGTTTTTGTTTCAGTTTTAGTTAAATAAACCAGATATTTTACATTGTGTTTAAAAGCACAAACACATATCCATAAATAATCATTAGCAGAGGAGAAAAACTGAATATTATGGATCTCTCATGAAAGTCTCTCTTATGAAGTTTATATAATCTACACACATAGACTAAATCAGATTCAATAATTCGATTTGTATGCAATTAGTGCAACAATAAATCAAAACAATAGTAAGAACAGGCTGTTTTCATACTTTTTTATTGCAACTGAACTTGCAATTAATTGATGTGTTTTGATGAGATACGATATAATGATGCATGGGATGATAAAATATAGATTGTCTGAAGACATTAACACCACATTCAGAATTGGTCACTTAACATTTATGCAAAGTAAAAACATTAAATTAGTGTTTGGTTTTTTTTCACAGCAATTCGCCCTAAATGTGCAGGAAATGTTACAAACTAAAAACATCCTGCAATTCCAAGGTGCTTTGACATTCATTAAAAAGCAAAAGCAGACAACAGTACACATGAGATAAAAGCTAGTTTGACTTTAGAGACTGATGTTTGTAAAGGTTATTTGTTACATGTTAAAATGAATAAAAAGCATGACTTCAAACTAACATCTAACAATCACCTGAGGTCAAAGAGTCTTTGGCTGTGACTTTGATCACGTCACAACAAACAAAGATAAGAAAGAGAAAATAAAAGTTGTAAAACAGAGTAAAATGCCAGATGACTGTGGACAGTGTGTACAAAACAATAGCTGACAAAACTTCAGAGTTTTTTTTTTTTTCAACACGCATATCAAACATCCAGTGATGATGAGAAAGGTAAAACCACAACAGCACCACTAGAATAAAGTATGCCAGTGTAAAACCTGTTAGAAATGGCCGGGATGACATTTCACCACACATAAAAAAATAAAAAAAAAATTAAAAAAAAGTTTATGATTTAAATTTTTTGCCATTGTGATACTATCTTTATACTTTTTTTTCCATAAGCTCATTTGTCAAAATCTCACTATCAAATTGGAAAAAAGAGCAATAATAATAATTTAAGAAAGGACAATATATATTTAGTTGTAAAATATATCTATTTAAAAGGTACTATAAAGAGAACCTAATAAGAATCACTACTGCAAATAATGAGAACTGCATAAAATAAAATTAAACAAAAAATTAAATTAAGAGGATAAATGTCCAGATACATTATTAAAATGAAAATATGGATGGAAATTCAATAATAAAACAATATCACAATGTAAAAAAATGTCTTAATCATAAAACAAGAATATTTCTTTACGAAAGGAGAAAAAAAAACCTTTTTTTTCGTAAAGAAATAAACTTTTTTACATTTTTTTATTTCGGGGTAAAATGTCACCTGGATATATTTCCATGACACAGGATATATATATTTAGATATATATCCCAACATAAAATCCAAATAAGTTTACATGCATACTAATCGCTAGTATGCATGCAGTCGTAGTCAACGTGTTTCTTCAGAGCGTTTCTCTGCTTAACTACAAATATGCACGGATGGATCGCCTATTTAAAAACCACTGAAATGACACAATCCTCCCATGACCTTCATACACAATACAAAAGTAGCTGCTGAATGTTTTTCAGTGTTCCTCCCATCCAGAGAGAATGTCTTCCAACCCATTTAATAGGTATCATAAAAACTCTCTGCGCACAACAAAGTGCTTTTGTCGTCAAACAAGAGTCGTACGATATAAAATTAAAAAAAAAACACGTCTGTGTTCCTCCACGTCCACTTAAAAGCAGCCTCAGCTCAGGCATTCTGTTCATTCGGGGTGTTTATATTATAGTCCAGGGGAATTTTGGTTCTATGATGAAGCCCTTGATTTGGTCGGTTTGGACAGTACGGTTAATTATTTGTTAGCTCCGCCTCGGTCTTCAGCGAATCCTCTTTATGCTTCAAAGATTCGATCACGGCCATCTCTTTAGCTTCCTTCTTCTGGTTCCTGGCCTCAAACTGCAACCTACCAGAATGAAGAGAGACACGGCTCATTTACATAGGTTTTAAATGAGCGATGTTTTCACGTTTTTCTCGTATTGTCCCACAAACCTGTTCTCAATGATTCTCTGCACGATGTCGTCGGTGGTCAGATTGTTGCTGCTGTCCAGGATGCGAAAAATACCTCTCTTCTTCGGCTCCTGCGAAGAGAGACAATGGGTAAAAAAAGGGGTTTTATGGAAGAGAAGGTCATTGAGAGATGAATATTCAGAGACTTTACTCACTGCGTAAGGGTCTGTCCCGTCTGTGTCAGGAAACACTTCAGTCTTCCCGTGACACACCAAATCCACCTATAGCCGAACACATGAATATGAATCAGGTTTTATTCTATATTTTCTGTTTAGTTCTGTCTAGTTTTCTTGTGCATTTATATATATTTATGTCTGAGGAGTTTTTTTGATTGCTTGTCATTTCAGATTTAAACTAAATTAAAATGATAACTGTCAATAAGCTGAAATAATTTATTTCAATATTTCTAGAAAATGTTTTTAAGCTTTTTATTTTAGCTAAATATAACCTTGGCTGAGACACATTTATATCATATAACTGTCAGATATTTTTGGTCAAATATTATAAACATAATATCAACACAGTGTGCACATGAACATAAATCTAAAATGTAAAATATATAATTAAAATTATGTATCAAACATATGTATCAAACAGAATGTACATATGTACGATTATATGTACAAAAATTATGGGGGAAAAAAGAAACTTATCTGCCAAATTAAGTCCCACTTAATCTTTTTTAATTAATAATAAATAAATAAATAAATAAAATAAATAAATAAATATATATATATATATCTATGATTAATCGCATCCCAAATAAATACATTTCTTTACATAATATATGTTTATATGTTTAACTTCTTCCCATCAGGACAGAGAAAATGTCCCAAGCACTCTCTTTAGTTAAACTATAATGCACGGTTGAACTCTCTGTAACTGTCTGAGGGTTTGTGGTTAAAAAGGGCCAGCAGTAAATCTCTAGACTGTTCCCGAAGTAGGACAACACAGAATTGCTGAAATAGTGTTCAGTCACTAAAGCCTTTGAGTCTGGCTGCTGTCCCAGTGCTATACTCCACACACACACACACACACAGAGCTTTATATCTCAATAACGTAGTGTGTGAATCACACAAACCACGTTCTCTTCACACTCAAAGCCTCTTATTGTGTTATTGTGTCTGGAAGCGGGTTACACCAAAACTAGGTTTTTATTCTGTACAATAAATGAACAATGTGAACTGGTTTGGTCCCATACCTTAAAGTGATCCAGAAGATCTTTTCCTACTGTGTACGGAGCCCCAATCACAACCTCTGACACATACTGAAGAAAAGAGAATCACAAGAGTTATCCAAGGCTAAATGGAGGATTGATTATAAACTAAACTCAAAGTTTTACAGTAGATTCTTTCAGTTCTAAACTGTCTAGGTTCTACTTTCCTCAAGTTGTAATTTTTAGGTTCTAAGTTCTTTGACCTCATTAAGTTCTCCAGTTCTCAGAGTTCTTGAATTTCTAATTTCAGCGCACATTTTCAGAATTTCAGAAGTTCTATGTCCTTTATGTTCTCCAAATTCAAAATGTTTTACATTCTCATTGTTCTCCAGTTCTAATTTCTCTTTGTTCCTCAAGTTCTGCAATTCTATAGATCCCCAAATTCAAAGTTCTTGGTTCAAGCATTCTAAAATTGTCCAAATCAGCCAAAGTTCTAAATCTTAAAGCCAAATGAAAGTTTCCATCATTCAGCAGTTTTCAGAAAGGAATGTATGTGCGGTTTGCACTGATATTACAGTATGAGGGAGGTCTGGAGTTTCACTGCATGTTTCTGATATCAGCAGCTCAATGTGGGTTCTGTCTGAATGCGACGTCATGCTTTAGTTATGCTGGTATGTGCCTGATCCATGAGAGTTTGTGTGTTGTGGATGAATGAGAAGGTTTGTAAACTTGAATATGGTTTGGATTAGCTCAATTCGTGAGATTTTTAATAGGCGTTTCATAAGTATGCAGTACAAATTAACTTTTATCACAGCTTGTGATGATCGTTCTCATGACCTTGAGATGTTTCTTAAAGTTTCTGCCCAGTTTCTTCCCCCATCCTCCCTTTTTTTCTTACTATATAACTCCCTGTCTCTGAATACAATGGCCAATTGTTCTTGAAGAAGAGCGTCAGGAATACAAAAACACACACAATCCAAAGACATGACTGGAGGAGTCAGTAATTTATGCAAAGAAAAGATTGGAGGGGATGGTAATTTTATGCAAACTACCAACAAATTATAAAAGGCAGCAGTAAATTTGGTGCACATTTATGCAAAACATAAAAAAAAGGAGGCATAAGTTATGCACTTACTCTGCAAGCCAGCACACTCAAAGTTCTTTCGTGAATATTCATGATGGGGTAGTTCTTCCCTTTATAGCGGTTCACTTCCTAATGACAAATACAATTCATAAACATAATAACATTTACTAAACATTATTAAACGCCGCTTTAATTTACACACAAGTCAATAATTCATTTACAGACTGACTAAAAGGTTTTCGGTATATCATTAACCAATGGTCTAAAATTTCAAATCTATTCACAATTCTAATTAGTCACTTATGTCTTGTAGCAGTAATACAATCTACCACAGTTTCACTATAGTAACCATATCTGTGATGTGTATGGTATTTTATTTTAGGAAACTTAAAAACATGTTCCCCCTGAGGCGAAGAAGTTCAAAAACAGGTTTGCATGTCATCATGCAGAGGTTGTGACTTTGAACTTCCTTTTTTCTGGTTCACATGAGGTTTTCTGTCTGATCAAAGTTCATCACAGGAATTAAAAACAGCTTGTTATAGCAAATTCTGGCCTTTCGACAAGCACCATGAGGGCGGAGAGGTCTGTAAAATCTCGTAAAGCCTTTGTTTTTATGAAACACACCTGGTCAAAGTGCAGTCCGACGATGACGTAAGGTTTCTCTGCTTGTTTGTGAACAGTCTCGAGGAAATCCACGTGACCGATATCTATACGGGTCATGAAGTCAAGACCAAAATAAAAACACAACAGGAGTTCCCAAACATTAAACTGAAAATTTCAAGACTTTTCCTAGCTTGCTGGTTGACTTCGAAAGGAAAGTGCAGAGTGGCATGTTTCTAAAAGGATACGGAAGAGGTCGAAAGCTCCAGCCACATAAATAATTGTGTCTCCCGGCTGTGGTTCTTTTCCTGAGGCAAACTGGATGATCTTCTGAGACGTCTGCAGGAACTGAGAGACACCAGTCCAAGGACTGTGACCTTTAGGACCCTGAGGAGAACAGACACATGAGAAATTTTTGCATTTGCAAATGTCAGAATATTCAAATGAATGTGTATTCTTCCTCATACACCACATATACAGTTCAAGTTATGTACAGTATGTTCCCCAACTGGAATTCAGATCAACATAAAATGGCATTCCCAACCTGTTAAATGACTGTAATACCTGAAATTACCAAGCAAATCTTTATAAGTAGACAGAAATACTGTAGGTAAGCAGGTAAGCCCTGACCTCTAGTGGTCAAACCTGTATCAGAATCAGAAAGAGCTTTGCCAAGTATGTTTGCACATACAAAGAATTTGTTTTGGTGTCACAGCTTGCAGTACACAGAGACAACAACAACACAACAAACAATAATAAATTTAAATAAATAAATTGTATGTACAGATGTGCTATGGATAAAATAGAAATAGTATAAAATGATTAGAAATAATAATAAGATGAAGGATGGACTATAATGTAATTATTGCACATATTTTTATTGCACAATGGGAGAACTATTAACTGTTCATGTTCAGGTAGATTGCCTGGGGAAAGAAACTGTTCTTGTGTCTGACTGTCCTCGTATTCGGTGCTCTGTAGCGCCGACCAGATGGCAAAAGTAAAAAAAAAAGAAAAAAGTCATAGCTCGGATGTGAGGGATCCCGACTGATTTTCTGAGCTCTTTTCCTCACTCTGGATGTGTACAGTTGTACAGGGTGGGCAGGGGTTCACCAATAATCCTTTCAGCATATCGAACTGTCCTCTGTTGTCTTCTGATGTCTGGTTTTGTAGCTGAGCCAAACCAAACATTTGTAGAAGTACACAGGACAGACTCAGTGACGGCTGAGTAGAACTGTTTCAGCAGTTCCTGTGGCAGGTTGAATTTCCTCAGCTGGCGAAGGAAGTACAGCCTC
>JAUMHE010000079.1:3833319-3864709 GCA_032359235.1 Enteromius mattozi
CTCAGATAGATACTGATTTAGGAGTAAATTGCAGTGGTCTCTTATTTTTTTCCAGAGCTGTATATATATATATATATGAGTATTTTAAAATATTCTTTTTATATTTATTTTTTAAATATATTATTTCTTGTATTTTTCTCATCAGTTGCAGAGAAAAAAATATATTTTCTTAAAATATTTTAAAATATGTTTTTTCTTCACATTAGGATTCAATTGCTTAAACCAATATGAGCCTAATTCTGTCACAATAGTTGGCAAAACATCAAAAAATAAACAAAAATTATTTATTTTAATTTTTTTATTAGTTATTTATTTTAAAATATAATTTACTTAGGCTATTTTTAATATAATATTTAATATACTATTTAATATATTTCAGAATTATAACTACAGTTTTATTATAACCATAAAACCCTTACATACATATATAACTTCAATAAATGTCTCATGGTTTGCACATACAATAAACTGATGTTGCAAACATCCTTTAGGTGGCGCTATAGGTACAACAACAGGCTCGGGTGAAATATGAAAAAGTTTATTTTGCAGAGCAAGACACCATTTCTATGGCACTTTGATACAGTGGTGGCACACGTAAAAATTCACTTTTTTACCTGAGTGTTTAGTGCATTCACCTGAGTTTTGTTTTTATCGCACACATAGAAAATAGTTCAAAACTATAGAAAAATATTTCAGTTTCTCTCATAACTTACATGATGTTCTTGAACACTAAGGGAAAATAAATAACAACCACAGTCCTCAGAGGTTTGTTTTTTTTTTAAATAAAATAAAATGGCCTTTGATTTCAAGAATTGCCTCCGTTTTGCCTGTAAGTGATATGGCTTTCATTCATTTTGATGACCGAATCCCCTTCAGGATCCAAATGTAAGCTCATGCAGGGAAGCCCTCTGGTTCCTCATTGATTTCCCCCACGTTTACCACTAGAAAAGACAACAACCACATAAAACCTCCTAAAACACACCCATATGCTTTTCTTGTACTGATTAGCATTCATTATATTCATATATATTTAGCATATCTGTGTTGTTAGCCACTTGAGAGGACTTTACCTTGTCCCTGACGTCTTAGAGTTCATCACCCATTGTAAATACTCCTTGGCAGCGATGCTGTCCAAGACCTTGTTGACATCACTGGTGAAACTGCCATCTACATGCCTCCTACGCGGCAAATTAGCACCTCTGTTGTCTGCAACACTGCGCATATGCGATAAACATCGTGTTAGCATGTGTACATGACACTTTTTCAAAGTTTAAACTCATTTTAGAAGCAGTTAGCAGGCTTTCATCAAGTTTAGCACAGTTTAGCTATTAGCATGTAAGTTTGTGAGAGCATTATCAGTTTTGTGATGTTTGGTAATAGTTAATGTAATAATTTGTTTGATTAGCACAGAAGCAGAAGACATTAGCAGAGAAAGATATCACCGGAAGCACACAGCCTGGTTTCAGCGCTATTTATTAGCATTAGCATTCGGCAGTGAGGTTGGACAGGGTGTGTTAGAAAAGAGACAGATGTTGGGCAGGAGAAAGCATGGTGAAGCAGTCATTCGGCTAGTTTTCTCTCTCGCACACTCGCTCTTTCTCTTTATTTCCATCTCTTTCACACTGTAAGGCACTGAAGGTGCACTAGAAGCGCGGAGGCCTACTCTTGCTTGGGCTGTCCAGATTTTAGCCAGGCCACAAAGTTCTGGGCTGCCTGGTCCTGCAGGTAGGAGCTGACGTCGCTGGTGTAGGTTCCCTCAGCGTGACGTTTGGCCGAACCACTGGAGGAAAACAACAGAGTTTATGTAAGAAATAATTCAAGTTATGTTTGAATTTGAGCTACTAAACTCTGTTAGATCTTAACTAAATAATACGTATACTACACGTATATACTACATACATATATATATATATATACACACACACACATATATATATATATATATATTTTAATTGATTTAATATTTGAATCTGAGCTACTAAAGTGTTCAAATAAAATCTTAAAATCACAAAATTCAATAAAATATTTATATAATTCTTGTATTATTTACATAATTATCACATTATTATTATTATTATTTTTAAATAATATCATAAAATAAATATTAGAAATAAATCCAAGTGTGTGTGTGTGTGTGTGCTATATATTATATTGTTTAATATAATTATTATTTTACTTATATAATTATGATATATTGTTTTATTTTATTTTTCTATTATATATATATATATATATACAAAGAGGTACAATATACATAACTACACAGATTATTTTATAATATATTTTTATATATTGTATTATCATTGTATTATATAACATGATCAGTAACATATTTTAAGTTTCCATGTGCAAAATATATAATTATTAAATTTTAGAAAGTATATACAGTATGTTACATATTTTGTTTTATTCTCATTTTATTTGATACATTTTAATACATTCTATAAAACCTGAGGATATTTTTTTATATATAAAATTGTCTTTTTGTTTTGTTTTTCTTTTACACCAAATTTTTATTTTGTAATAAATAAATAAAAAAATCACAGATTTTATTTCTTTTATTTTTTTAACAATTCTTTACATTACCTCATACTGTAATAGTACATACCCATTTCTCTTGGAGTTCATGAGCCACTGAACAAAGTCTTGTGCTCTCCTGGTCTCCAAGTATTTGCTGTAATCGTTGGAGAAAGTTCCCTCAGAATGTCTCTTTGCGGTCGTGAATCCCTGACCCCTCGCCAGAAGACTTTCTACTGTCTCTGTGCTGCACGACGAGAAGATATACGAGTGTTACGTTACTGACCACATTTCCAGATTAAAAGTCCTCAAACAGCTAAAAAAGTCAAAACTTTATGTTTAAGCACTTTGTTTACTCTGAACTTATCTTCAAATAGTTCATTACTGCTCAGAAACAGACTACAAAGGACACGAAACAACACAAAAACCATTTCTCCAACCTTGTGTTGTCGTCTCGCAGTGGGACGCAGATGCTGTTTTGAACAAGGAGCAGCAGAAGAAGACCAGCGAGATATTGGACGCCTTTCATTTTGAGAGCTTCTTTGAGTTCTGAACACACACGTTCTGTAAAAATGAGAGAAAAACACCTTTGAAAGCAACCGAACATCTACGAGGCTTTGGGTCTCTCACAGAGGTCCTTCAACTTACCAGTGGATGGAAGAGTTGAGTGTGTTTGGATCTTCTCCTGCTGGTTTCGTGGCCTCTTCTCAGTGCTCGGGGTATTATATAGTCGGTCCAAGGTGGGCCGTCCCGTCTCGGCAGCCCACACACACACGTACATGTGCGTTCAGATCCATTAGTGTCAGTCCATTACCCCGCTCTGGATGAAACCGCTCGTGTTTGCTCAAAGACAGAGATGTGCCAAAGTACCTCCAGATAAGAGCCGTCCTGGAGGTGTGAGACAGCAGGATGGAGGCTTTCACAAATAAACCCAGGAAAAAATAACGCGCCAAGTGCTACTGTAGGCAAAAACCAAGAGGTGAGACGGATGCACTGTCCACGAGAACGTGACAAACTGACTTTTCATGTGTTTTTTTAGTTTTAGTGCATGTGGTTCTTGTCCAAACCAGGATGCTTTGCACTCAAAATCAGTGCGATTAGATTGACACAAATCATTTTAATGCAATATTAATATGTCATAACAACTTTGCGTAACCAAAAGTAGTATATATATATATATATATATATATAAATTCCCAGAAGGCATTCTGAGGTGCTAGAATGTGACTACTAGCAAATCAAATGTTCATATATATTAGTTGTTTTTAATAAACACATTTATTTAGTTAAAAATAGTACAATTTGTTGTAGATTCATTGTGTTGTGCTTTTTTAAAATAAAATCAGTTTTTTAAAAAGTTAACTTAACAAAAGTGTTTATTTAAAATGCTTGTAAGAATGAATTATTTTTTTAATTATTTCACACTTCTTCAGCTTGAAACTTGAAATAATAGTGGTATTTAATATGTGAAGAATGTAAATAAGCCACAAACAATTGAACACATTTTTGATTAATTTTATTACAGATCAAAAATATCTCTGCTTTATCGTTCAAATTAGAAATAAGTAATGGCACATACAATAAATATTTTCATAAAAGATTTCTCAACAAAGCTTGATAAAAAATTACTGAAAGTGAAAATATTATATTTAATATACTGGATCATTACAATATTAAATTAACATTGTGTTTTATTCTTTTTAGTTTTCAATTTACAACTGGCAATGAACTTGATATGGAAAATACACAATGTTGCTCTCCCCAGCATAAAAAGTAATTAATAATAATAAATAATAATAAATCTGAGAGTATTCAAATACCTTTTTTATTTAAATTTTTTATTTTAATTGATTTATTTATTAGCCCACTCTCAGTTTTCTTTAGCTAGCTCATCAAGCTTTATGTTCATCCAGTAAGAATTTCTAAAAAAAAATGTCGGTGTACTAAGGATTCATGACTCAGTTGTTCAGACTGTACATTTCAAACTGATAAACGTGACTAAAAGGAGTCCGTTATTGCATCACAGTACAGTAGCTAGAGTGCTGCTGATGGGGAGTCTCACACTCCTGACGTGTTTAAGTGCGTGAAGTGGTCTGGAAGTAATGTGCTGTGGCTTCTGGGTGGGCTTATTTGGTCCAATGGAAAGTTTCTCAAGTTTAAGCAAAGCAGTTTTTCAGAAAGTGACTCATGTGAGTGTAGACGTGCTGATTGGACGAGCCGCCGAGACTGTGGTCTTCATCAGTGTACCACTGACAGAGAGACAGAACATATCACGAGTGAAAAACACTTCATATATCTATTTTAATACCTTCTGGAGCTGCTTTATGGATTGTTGACATGAATTCAGATCTTCCAGGGTGACATACAATACTCTATCTAGTTTTGCAATGCTATTTAGCTTACATATAACAAATTAAAAAATAAATGTAAATTCTTTTTTTTTACATTTTAATCTAATATATTTATATTTAATATACAAATGTGTACAGAATTCTATTCAATTTAAGTAGAATTCTATATGTTTTCAATTAATATAAAATAATACATATAATATTATTATATTTTATTACTATATTCATAACATCTTATTAGAATTTATTTGCATGAATAAAATGCAATTCTGCTGCTTTCTTACCATTGCATCAAAGTCCACTTGTTCATCCACGAGCGCTTTAGAGATCTGAGCAGCTTGTTGGAAGTGAACATTATCTAAAAAAAAAAAAGATGTGATGAGTTTTCAGGAAATGTAAATAAATCAATGGTAACACTTTATTTTGATAGTCCACTTTAGATATTCTACTAACAGTAAGTAACTTTCCAACTACATGTCAACTAGCAGTCATTAGAGTATTAGTAGGCTGTCTGCCTAATATCTTCTAACACTTTATTTTGATAAATGTGGCAAATATATGTAAACTTGTTCTACTAACCCTAAATGTACCCTAACAGTCTAATCTAAGAGTCAGTACACATGTAGTTGCTAATTAAAATAAAGTGTAACCAAATAAATTGTATACGTAGGGTTTTTTTGTATTGATCTAAAACTTAAAGTGATAGTTTACCAAAATATTACAAATTTTCTCATTAATTCATTAATTAACAACTGTGTCAAAAGCACCATGCGTTGTTTATGCTTTGATCTGAACGTAAACTTTGTTTTCGCGTACATACGTTGTTTACGTACAGTATGTGATATTCTCCAAAATGGCCCAAGGGTGGCACGGAGGAGACGGACAGTTGAATTAAGTCAATGGGTCTCATTCACTAAACATGCGTACACACGTGAAATGTGCGAATATATCATGATTCATCAAAAACGTTCATACTAAAATTTATTTATAATCATGTACATCCTCTGGACCATTGCTGCTTTGTGGAAAGCCCTTATATGGAGCTGGTTTGGCTGTGTATTATGCAAATGACTAACCTTGTGCACGCAGGCGCTCATTTAGAAGACTCCAAATTCACTAACAGAAGAAAGAGTTTAAGAACAAACTCATGTGCGTACGCACATGTTGTGAAATTAAGTTTTCATAAGAAGTTTAAACGTGCGTTAAAAATACGGAAAACGTACGCAATTATTAGTGAATGAGACGTTTTCTTTGCACACAAAAAATATTCTTGTAGCTTTGTAAAATTACAGTGGAACCACATGGATTATTTTATCAATCTCCCTGCTATGTTTCTGAGCACTGATCATCTTAGGATCCTTGCTGTTTATGGTTGGGTCTGAAAGCTCTCGGAATTTGATAAAATATCTTAATTTGTGTTCTGAAGATGAAGGTTTTATGGTTTAAATACGACAGTATTTAATGACAGAATTTTCATTTTGGGTGAACTATCCCTTTAAAGGATCAAGAAAACATATTTCTGTAGTTTTTTAGAAAACACTCTGAATAATTTTTAGCTTAAATGACTTTTTAACTAATTATTAAAAATAATTGAATTAAAATGAATAATAATAAAACAAACTTTTAAACAAAAATGACAAAAGAAAAATGCGGCTCATTTTTATTTTATGTTTTAAATATGAATTTATTTTCATTTACTCAAGCTGGTTTAGCTGCAGAGAGAGGACGAGAGACAGAGATAGAGAGAGACAGGTCGTATCTCACCGTCAGCGGTGCCGTGCACCAGGAGGTACTGGACCGATTTAAAGTTCTTGGCTCTTCCCGTCACTGTGGAGCTCTGCAAGAATCATAACATCCCATAAACCCTGAGTGACGCAGTGCTTGCGCTTTCCTCTCCTGAGTTATTTTAGGACTGACTCACGCTTCTCTGTGACGACATCACGGGGAAACCAACAAATTTATCATCAAAAAAAAAAGTTTAGAATTTCCAAGCGCAACTTACATCGTACAAAGCCTGGTTTTCGGCCGGCGTCAACATGTACCTCTCAGTGTAAATAGAGTCTGGAGGAAATTACACAACATCAACAGGAATGAACTTTAATGAGGGGAAATGAAATATAAAACTATAATCAGTGCTATGTAGTGTCTGATTACAATTAATTTGGTGTACTTGTAATTAGATGATTTTAGAGGATTACATAATTACATATTCATTCAATGGCATTCAATTTTTTGTTTGTTTGTTTTATTTGCTGGGTTTTAGTATGATACACAATATTCACATTCAAGGCTATGTCAAAAAGTAATCTAAAAGTAATAAAAAGTAGTCCAACTACATTAATATCTGTAATCCAGATTATGTTACCAACCACAGTTTTTAATCATGTAATTTAAAGGGTTACTCCACCCCAAAATGAAAATTTAGTCAGTAATCGCTTACCTCCATGTCGTTCCAAACCCATAAAAGCTTTGTTCGACTTCGGAACATAATTTAACTTGCGACTGTGCCATTGACTGCCAAGTAATGAACACTGTCAAAATATTGTCAGAATAGTCTGCCATCAGTGGTTCAACCGTATTATGAAGCTACGAGAATACTTTTTGTACGGAAAGAAAACAAAAAATAATGACTTCATTCAACAATTCCGCACCATATCATCACCGTAGCGCCATTTTGGAGAGTATTTGATGAACTTAAACTGCATACGCTCTTCTGTGTCAGCACTGTTTTCGTTCAAATCAAAGTGTAAATATAGAACATACATAAATATGCGACTGACACAGAACAGCATACACTATTTGTGTCCAGTGGATACTTTTCAAAATGGCGATATGGTGATAATATAGTGCCAAATTGTTGAATAAAGTCGCTATTTTTATTTTCTTGGCGTACAAAAAGGACTCTCGTAGCTTCATAGCGTTACGGTTGATGGCACCACTGATACCAGATGGAGTATTCTGATGATGTCTTTCATACTTTTCTGGTGTTCATTACTTGGCAGTCAATGGGACAGCCTTCTGGTTTTTATTTAAAATATCTTAAATTGTGTTCTGAAGATAAATGACGATTTTATGGGTTTGTAACAACATGGGTATAAGTGATTAATGACAAAATTTTCATTTTGGGGTGGAGTAACCCTTTAAAATCAGTAACGAATTGTGATTATACATAATACATACCATAATACTCCCATTTAGAGACCGGAGCGACGGCCATTCCACATTTAAAAACTCCACGTCCGGATCCCAGAACCATTGAAGTGACGTAACCGCCGTAGGACTGCATCACAAACACACGGTTACTTACACAGTGGCCAAAAAAACTGGATTTGGACTCCACAAAATATAAAATAACAAAATATAAAAGCTAGTGTCATTATTTTAAAGACAGAAAAAACAAACACTTTGCAATCAAGACAACTCTCAAAATGAAGTATATCAGATTCATGATATCAGAACAAAGATTTCTGGTAATTAAACTTACCCAGCCCCAGATGGCAACCCTGTTTTTATCCACGAAGCCCATGTCAATAAATTGTCTAAAAATGACGAAAAATATACATAATTGTCATTTCTAATATATTAAATGCAAATATCAAATGTATGCTATGTAATATGATTAAACCAATTGTTATAGTTATGTTATGAGTAAATTATTGCAAGAATATTTTTTTTTAGTGTGGGTGGTTTCTAGGGTATTTGAGGTGGTTGCTAGGGCATTGTTAAGTTTCTAGATGGTTTCCAGGTTATTCTGGGTGTTTGTTAGGGATTGCTGAGTCAATAGGACGTCACTAAATGGTCTCCAGGAAGTTAATGGAAGTTGCTAAGTTGCTTGATGGTTTCCAGGGTATTCTGAGTGGTTGCTAGGCATTGTCAAGTTACTAAGGTGTCACTAGATGGTTTTCAGGCCATTTTGGAAGATTGCTGAAGAGTTGATAAGTTGCTAGGATGTCGCTAGGTGGTTTCCAGGGGGTTCTAGGTTGCCACTAGGGCTAGTATGACTATTGTGCTGCTACATGGTTTCTGACGTATTGTAGGTGTTGATAAATGGTTTTGAATGTGTTCTGCATGGTTTCTAGGCCGTTGCTAGGGTGATTTGGGTGGTCACTAGAGCATTGCTGCAGTTTGTAGTGATCTGGGTGGTTGCTAGGGCACTGCTAAGGTGATTTGTGTGGTCAAATGGGAATTCATAGGGTTAGGGCAGAGGACGTAGCATCCGTTTTCTGCAGCGCTCATGCTCAGATCTTTGTGCTTTAATGCAACGTGTCGCAACATGTATCGCTCGCTCCCGGTGTAGTAGTTTTAGTTAGTATAAGCCTATATAATACTACCGCTTCTGTATTTCCATGGCTTTCTGTAGCACAGCTGACAGACTTTTCGTGAAAACAATAGCAAACATTTAGACACGATAACCATAAGTATGCGATAAACAGTATGTTTTTTTTAAAATTCAAAAAATGATATGAAGGTTTTTTGTTTGCTGTTGAGCTGCAATTGGTTTAAATGCCAAATTTCAAGAGTTTATTCAATGCTCATAAATATAGCCAAATTTATATTCATATATATAAATATTATATATAATTTTATTGTATTATATTATATTATATTAAATTATGGTATTTCAAGTCCCATTAAATCAAATATGTCATGAATGTGTGTGTGTGTATGTATATATATTATTTATAGACTGTTATATTTGAGTGAAAATGCATGCTTTTAAACTATGTCAGGCCTATATATTACATATAAAATATAGCCGATAACATGCACCACCATTCCAAAAAATAAATAAATTAATAAATAATAAAAAATATTTTTTTATGGTTTTGAAAAAAACCTCATCTGCTCAGTAAGGTTGTATTTATTTGATATAAAAAGCAAACCCGTTTCCCGATTTCTTTCTGTTTCCTCTCATGCAAAAGATCCAACTTTCTCTAAGCTTCAGCTTTCAGTGTCACATGATCCTTCAGAAATCATGCTTATCACTGCTCAAGAAACATGTCTTCTTTTTTATTATAGCTGGCACACCACACTGACAAAAACAAGATTTGCATTTTAATGGACTAACAATTAACTATTTTGAGGAGCATATGTTTCTGGTCTTTCTACTTAGTTTTCATTTAAGTATTTGTAAGCAAACTTTGAACTATTCTCATAAAATCATGAAATATAGCAAAGGAGGGTTTACACTTCCTCCATTTGCATGTATAAATGTGGTATCTGCTGACCAAAATTAAAATGCTATGTCAGGATATATTCTCAAAAACGGGGTATTTTCTCAAACTAAAAGATAAATATTAGCTTATTATTTTTCACTGAAAGCTAATTGAAAACATCCAAGAGTGTTCAAGAGTTCCAGGAAGTAGTGTTCCCTTCAGCACTCCAAGCATCCAATAATCACTCTGTTCCAGCTCCGCTCTGTGTTCACAATTTCCAGCTACTCGCTCAACTGCTCAGAAACACTGCTCTGTGCCTGAAGTAATTCAGTGTTCTGAAATATCACAGAATCCTATTCAGAACTTATATTAAATGAAAAATTACTAGAAATGACATCTTAGCTGCTTAAGAAATTACAATGCAGCAAATATAAATGAATATGAAGAATATGCTGCAAATTTTCCATATTTAAGCTGATAAATCACAGGACAGTGTTGATCATTTTCTGCACTCCTGAATGTTTCTATGTGCACGCAATCTATACATTATGTGTGAACTTGTGCGTGCAGCACATTAGTTTAGAGCGGAGATTACCTATTTGTACAATAAACTGTTTAAAATGTGAATCACTCACTCAGTTTTAACTGTCCACATGATTGAGATATAACCTCCGTCACTTGGCAATCACCGTCATTATAACCTTCACCTTCTTTCTGATTTGAGTGATCCAAACTAGCGGTGAGGGGACGTAGGAGGCGGTGAGGGACCTAAATAATGGTAGGGGGCGGTGGCCTTAAAACGGTTGAGAACTACTGTTTTATTGTCTATTGTCTATTGTATAGTCTATTAGATTTCTTCACCATTTTAACATACAAAAGGTTAAAAAAATCTGATTACTTAAAGAAGTACCAGCTGCTCTCCTCATCAAAACACATTCAAGGAAGGAAGGAGGGGACTTGTGGCCAAGTATGGTGAATCATACTTAAAATTTGTGCTCTGCATTCATCACTTAAGAGTAGCGTGGACACATATTTGTACCTAGCAGCTGTTATCTGATCCTCAACTTCGTGAGTTCCCAGTTGTTTGTAGAGGGCATGCATGATTTTGTCTCCTTGGTAACCACTTCCTCTCCCATCAAAGCTGGCCACAATCACTTTCTCTGTGCTGGCCAAGTATGTGGACCATCCCACCCTGAACCGGAAATCTGACTTCTGACTGCAGGGGCCCGCGTATCTACAGGATATAAAAGAATCAAGACTGTAGTGGCCATCAAACCAAGATTAGAGCTCAAAATCAGAGCTACAAAATGTGTAGCTAGCTTACACGTCAATAAGCAGAGGATATTTTTTGGATTTGTCGAATTTGGGAGGCAGAATCATCTGGTACCAGAGGTCTGAGGAAACAAAAAAAACCCATATGGGACTCAGATTTAAAACATAATTTTTAGGTTATTTGATATGATTCTCTGCTCTCCTGCAGAGTCAGCCTTACCAAACTCTTCGATCTTCAGCGTGCCATGCGTAACTGAAGGCATTGCAATATCCTTCAGAGTATTTTCCAAATCTTTGTTGTCTTCAAGAATTCTCACCTCTAAAAAAACATTTTGAGAAACTTAGTTAGTGCCAGAATTATAACTAATTCTGAACAAAGCTGAGAACAGACAGATAACAATTGAATTACATAGAAATGATGTTATTTAATTAATTCTAAAAAACTTTTTTAAATGTTTAAATTTGACATTTTTATTGTAAATTTCATCAGACCAAAATGGTATTTGTTTTGAAATTAACCAAGTAGAAAATGTATAGAATCTTGAAGACAATGACAGTGTATGCGTGTATGTATATATATATATATATATATATATATACACACACACAAAACTGTTTTTTGAATGTTGTTATTGATTCTATTTGGATGTTTACCGGAAGTTAAGTTAGGGCCACAAACGCACGCATGCGCAGTAACGTTTGTTTATGTTGTTGTCATTGAAACCGTATATAGCAATATTTTTATAGAATATAGAGGTTTTCATGAATTATACAAATGTGATTTACAACTGTAATCACTTTCTTATATTTACCGTGGCCCAGTAGTGCACAACACAACAAATCTCCAAAAAGAAACAAGTAGCAACACAACAAATTAACCACAACACAATGGAAAAAAGCTGCAATAACAACAATGAAATCTCCACAAGACAATGGAAACAAACCGCAATGCAAAAACACATCAAAGACAAACCACAACACAACAAAAATAGCACAACACAATGTAAACAAGCTTTTCATTGTGTTGTGCACTACTGGGCCACAAAATAACAGATGAAAACGTACATTAATAATAAAAAATAGTAATAATAATAATAGTAAGTGAAAGAATAGGCTAAATAATTTTTCATTTTATTTTGCAGAGAATGTCCTGAAAAATGCTTAGTGAACAGGATTTGAACCCATTTTTGCTAACTGCTAATCTGTGCGCTGACTGCTAATGCAGCTGTTTTAATGACTTCAATGCTTAGGCGTACCTGTTCCATCTCTGCTGTTTCTCAGTGTATGCAGAGGCAGTCCAGGCCCTTCAGAAACAAACAAATAAAAGGATTTGTGTGCTTAATTTACTCTGCATATAAAGAAGTGCTATAAAAATGAATATACATGACGTACCAGAACAGCTCATGAGGTAGTAGGTTCCTTGAGCGCTAAACAGGGCAGAATTATATTTGCACCGGTCTGCATTGAGGGTACATGTCAGACACTCACGCTCAGAATGAGAAGCACCATTTATAGTGATTCTGCCGGAAATAAAAAAAACTATTTATTACATTGTTCAGCTATGAAAATATCTGACTGATTTCAGCTTGTGACGCTTACTTATAAACGTTCCTTTGTCCCGGACTCGCATTGTGTTCGTTACTCACATAGAATCTGTCACAAACAGAGAAAAAAGGTGACAATAGAATCTCAGACACTTTTGTGACCGAAGTTTCTAGCAAATTAACTTACACTGCATCATTTGTGACCTTCAGGATGCTAGTGACCTCCCAATTTCCTGTTGTCAGAAAGGACCTTCCTGTCTAGGAAATAATATAGAACAATATAAACATGCAACACGGTGTTTCTACTGCAAAAATAGGTTTCCAAAAATGCTAAAATCTAAACATTTTCAGTGTACATATTCACTACATATATTAATGCAATAACAAAACCTTAAATGTGAGTTTAAATAGACATTTTAAATACTACAAAACTTTTTTTTATAGTTTGTAAACTCACAGGACTGAAATAAACAAGATGCTTAAATTGCTTCTCATCACTCATAATGTAATAACAACTGTTGCCGTCAGGCCGAAAGACAGGTTCGTCGGGAGAAAACTATGAAAACAGGGCAAAACAAACCAACAAAGACATATTAGCTTGACTCAACATTGCATTAAACATCAAATGATAATTCGACATCGGATAATTCATACCCGGCCAACCCAACCCGTGCTGCTTGTGATTTCCTGACTCTGCTGTAGGAAAGAAAGAAAAAAAAGCATATGAGAAAAAAGAATTGCAATTGAAAATAAGATTGTGCTTCCATCGATTCAGTGATTCTATGATAGTCCAAGAAGTTAGGTGTACCAGCGTGCTTTCTGTCCAAGCCTCGCCACTGAAGTCATACATCTTCAAAACGACATAGTTCTGCGTTCTCTTCTGCCACTGCACTGCAATCCTCTCATCGGAAGCCCAGGTAACAGTGCTCAGGTAGTGCTCTCTGTGATAAAAAACACATGGTTTTAGCTCAAATTACTGAAGAACTTGCTGAAGAACACATGCAAACACCAAAACTCCTCACCCTGCCCCAACATTACTGGGAACCAGGACTTCATTGGTCGTGGTTGTGTTTGTGTCAAAGACAAAGAGTTTGACAGTTGGGTTTGGGGTCCCGGCCTTGGAAACAAATGAAGGAGATCATCAGAAATGTGTGTTATAAATAAGTAAATGACCAAAATATATGTAAATTTGCTTACCTTCAGGCCTTCCAAGATGAGTTTGTTTCTTCATGGGAACATATTTGGAGAAATTTAGCATTATATCACTTGCTCACCAATTTATCCTGTGCAGTAAATGGGTGCCGTCAGAGTCCAAACAGCTGATAAAAACCATCACAATAATCCACACCACTCCAATCTATCAGTTAATGTCTTGTTTTGAAGTAAAACATTTGTTTTCAAACAAATCCATCAAGATGGTTTTTTTTTAAACTTCAAACAGTTTCCAGGTAAAATACAAGTTTACTCTATCTGTAATACTGCTTTCTTTAGTGAAAAAGGTTTGAATTAGGAGAGAAATATGTACAGATCAGTCCAAAACAATTCTAATCATATATCTTGGTAGACTGTGATGTGAGAGGACAACATGAGATTAACTTTTTCCACAGCAGGAAGCGTTATTCTGGATTATACACTCATATTTTAGCCTGAAACTACAGTTTAAAGTTAAAATGCCTTAATGGTGGATTTATTTCTTATAAACATGCAACTTTTCACTTCGTAAGATGTGGTGGACTGGACTGGAAACATGTTGTGGATTATTGTGATGTTTTTATCACTCTCATTCTGACGGCACCCATTCACTGCAGAGGATGCATTGATGAGCAAGTGATGTAATGCTAAATTTCTTGTTCTTCTGAATAAACAAATTCATCTACTGTACGTCTTGGATGGCCTGAAGGTAAATTCTGGCAAACTATTCCTTTAACATTATGTTTTGCTTTTAAAACACGTCCTTTTACCTTGGGGTATGGTATAAAGACCGTTGCTGGATACTGGCCTTCTCCGTACCAAGTATACTCAATGTTGTGGACTTCTGAGTCATTAAATTTGGCGTACGCCACAAACCTCCCATTTGGGGACCACCACAGAGCAAAGTTGGTGGAGAACATCTCCTCTGAAGAGAAAACAGAAGAACACTAGCTTTTTTGGATTAACTATTCCATCGAGCCTTCAAAAAGTAAAAGATCTCTATAATGAATGGTTAACATCCATCAGCTTCATTAAATATGTATCTCTTACCCTCGTACACCCAGTCAGGTATACCGTTGAGGATCAGGTTGTGGGCTCCATCAGTAGTGACCTGCCTGACTGCAGAGGTGGGAGTTTCCTTTATATAGACGTCGTTTTGCCACACAAACGCCTGCATGGATTTGAAAACAAATTTATATCATTAAACATTTTTGTTGGGTGGGGATATGTGTGCAAAGGGTTTTGGGTTTTGGAGAACAAGCAGTGTTGACGTAGCTAGCTACTTTCTTGACTTCTACACGCATATTTGGTGGAGAGAAAAAATCTGGGTCACTCCATGTCAACCCAACCAGACATTCTTCAGACTTTTTCTCCCATTCCAAAATGAATCCTGCATTCATGAGGCATTTATGTCGCTGCCGAAATTGTGCTGCTTATACATGTGGCCATTAGCAGCACCAAAAAATCAGCCTTAAAATAGCCTTCACTTTACAATCACTAAAAAGCTGTCACTTACTTCAGTTCATCACAAAGTCTCACAAAGTTAATTTATAATCGATGACCCTTTTATTTACGTCGTGCTACAGTACAGAGAGGTGAGTGAATGCAATGGCCAATCACAGGTGTTCCAGAAATCAACAGGTATGTCTGTGATTGGCTACATTGCTCAGCACTACAAAAACACAATCTAAATAGAATCTTTTGGCAATTTCCAGAGCGCAAATACACACTGGAGCCTTTACCATGTCTGTTTTGCCAATATCATATTATTAACTGAATGTGTTTTGACTGGGTGAGAAAATGGATGTTAAAAGTTTCAGTTGCGTGAGTTGGCAGCCCAAGGTCCTCATAGACAGACAGAACAACTAATGACATGGCAAATGATGGCAATAAGGTTTTACGACACATACATGACTTTAAACTTCTGCATGAAGTGGTAAACTGATGATACTCACCAGTTTGTGGCCCGTTGGTGACCATGCTAGGTACTGGATATCATGTGGGATATCTGTATTTATAAAATCACTGAAATAAAGAGCAAGTTAGTCATCTTAAATGATTACAGAGTGATCATTAATCACAGTAATGACATACCATAGCAGTTTGTTAGCATAAACAGCTAGCTAGCGCGATTTATAGCCTTTAAAAACACTAGTAAACAAACCTTTTTTCCAGGTCATAGATGGAATATGATGCAGTGTAGGAGTGTCTCCAGAGCTGGAGAAGAAAGACAACATTAAACATCTGGACACCAATAGCAGACGATGAATGATTCATTAGCCATCAAAGCGCTTCATCGAATACCTTAGTGTAGTTGCTCAGGAAACAGACGTATTTTCGATCGGCTGACACCATGTAATCAAAAGCTGCCACACGGGACTGATAACATCAAAGAAAGACAACCGTTGTGAGTTCAAGGAATCGATAGCAACGTGCATTTACGTTTAAGTCGATGCTCTTATCAGACTTAGTAAGTTGCTATGTGGTTGCTAGGGTATTCTAGGTAGTTGCTAGGCGGTTGCTTACTGTGCAAATTATAAAAAGACCCAACCCTGAATCTTTGAATCTAAATTTCTGGGACTTTTCACTCGCTTAATAGCTCATGTAACAGAAATCATGTAAACACTTTAATTTTTATAAACCAATTCTCACTATTAACTAGTTGTTTACTAACATCCATATCACTAGCGTTCTGACTGTTTATTAGCACTTATAGAGCACATCTTAATGTGCTTTTCTTCAAAACCATATTTTAGATACCTTATCCCTATTATATCGCCATACGTAAACTCAACAACTACTGTACTAACTATTAATAAGCAGCAAGTTAAAGGAATAGTTCACCCAAAAAGGAAAATTCTGACTCACCCTCAAGTAGTTCCAAATCTGTATGCGTTTCTTTGTTCTTTCGTAACCAGGCTGTTTTGGGTCACCATTGACTTCCATTGTATATATAAATATATATATATATATATATTTTTTTTTTTTTTTTACTTTTTTCAAAATATCTTCTTTTGTGAAAATTCATACAGGTTTGGAACTACTTGAGGGTGAGTAAACGCTGACAGAATTGACATTTTTGGGTGAACTATTCCTTTAAGAGTTTATTAAAGTCATCATTAATAATTGGTCCCCAAACTAACCCATTTGTTATGTTTCACACACATCTAGTACGTGACATTTCAAAACACCACTACCTATTCAGAAAAGGGAAGATGAGGTAAACACTCTTACAAAAATCTGCTGACTGACGAATTCACTTCCATTTCCCGTGATTGCCTTGATCAGATGCAATGAACCTTCTCCTGTCTTGTGAAGATATTCATCATCTGAATGAAAAAAAGTGCATAAAGGTAGCAAGTGGTTGATTTTATTATAAGACATGCTAATATCCACTTACAAAAGTTTACTAAATATCACGTATTATCATGTTTTTTTGACTTGGTACTATAAGTAAATACCACAGAACATGAATATGCACTTAAAAACAAAAAAACTGCCATGGCAGACCTATATAAAAACCACGGTACATGCTACATTTCAAAGTATGATAGTGTTTCTATTTGATTCCATCATTTTACCATAGTACGACCACAGCATACATTCTATTTGTGTTCACATATTTATTTGTAGGGGTTATTTATTTACCTGAGACCCAGCGCATGTTGTAGGACTTGGTTCTAGCAGTTCCATTGAAGTAATCTTCTAAAGTAAAAGTCCTCAGGGACACAGTTTTTTCCTCTGATTGATAGATAGATAGATAGATAGATAGATAGATAGATAGATAGATAGAATTGATTTATTGAAACACAATCTTTGTCAGTGTATGTGTTATATAATAAATTGTGCATTGTACAAGCAAAATCATTATCGTGTACAAAGTTCAGATTGAGGGAAAGGTAATGACTCCGATAAGAGCTGCAGAGCGTTCCGTTCAGCGTCCAAAACACTGATGTAAGCACTCCAGCGGCCAACCACCTGTGACAGCCTACTATTACTTGAGTTAAGTGAGACTTATAAACCCATAAAACGTGTACAGTAATAGTTTGACATTTACCGTAAATCCATAGAGCTGTTAATCAAACACAGCTATTGGTTTAATTAAACTTATTAAACGTATCCACACAAATGCGCACGGATTTCTCCATAAACAGTCACTTACCGTTGAGAAAAATGGCTGTTGGAACAGCTATCAACACAACGATCACTACCACCCCAAGTGCTGCCAGAACCCATTTTCCAACTCCCTAAAATATGTAAAGAACAACAATAAGATAAATCCACTTTAAAAACAATCATACAAGCAAAGGACGCAGCACCATACTCTCCAAATGCGCTTTTACGCACACTCTCTAAAGTTAATAACGTACTTTTACAAACTGTGCACGAAATATTTGCTCTATTTAGCACTTACTGACCATTTTAGAGTGAAATGCGAGGGTTTTGGTTTAGAGTTCCGTTATTATCCAGCGCAATTCGGTTTCTCTGTTGCGCGCTGACGCTCCCGAGAGTCGAATAGAGTAGGAGTGTTAAATATTACCTCAACTACACTAGTTAAGGAAACAATAAAGTGGTGGCAGATTAAAGTTCGCATTCCTTTAAAACGCGGTGTCTTTGTCAGTGATGCAGTAATTTCTCTGTAATGCATGTCAACGCTACTAATGAAGCGGAGCGTGCACAAAATAATGTTTCCTCAAGTTTGTCACGAACGCATGTTGTACGGGAATGGATCAGTGTCCTTAAATATTGATGAGAAACTGATTATTTGCATTATGAAATGCTCTTTATTTGTCTAATTACGTGAGGCGCGAGGATGATTCGTCAGAAGCGTGTGTTAAAGTGAAATTTGATTCGCGATTCATTCTATTGAACCGATTCGATTTCGAGCGAAATGATTCGCAAAGCGATTGTACAACATTAACGTAGCCTAGCTGTTAAAATGCTGGACTTATTAAAGATTTTAATGACTAGTAGTCGCATTAATATTTGAACAGGCAATAATATTATTTGCTGTTATTCTGGTTAAACTTGTAGCTGTGGAACATGACAGCTAGCTAGTTGAGTTGGTCAAGCTTTATAGTTTGCTAACAGCAACCTCAGAACAAAAGCTAGCTTGGTCAATTGGTAGTTGGTTTATTACTAGTTACATATGTTTTACAAAGGCTATTTTACAACAAAAATGAAAGGTAAAATGTGCTAAACTTCTCATTCGATTCGATTCACTGAAGAAAACTGTTCGAACGAATGATTCGCTAAATGAATCGGACGTTCCAACACCTTCACCTAGGAAGACAAATCATGAATCAAACCTTTAAAAGATAGGCCATATTTACATGAAACTATGAAGCTTTAGTACTATGTATTAGCGATAAAAGCAAAATGCTAACATTTCAAGCATTATTAGTCTAGAACTGAATACATGTGGCATTACATTTCTCTAAACTAAGAAATCAAGCAATTTTCTCCAAATGAATGATATGTAAACTTATAAGCCAGCATTCCCTCAAATACTGTAACGGTCGGTTTTCTGACAACTTTACAGCAGGCCCCATATTGCCTCTCAAACCATAAAATTTATGACAGTCATTGATAAAGCAAATAATAAATAATGTGAGGTGACATAGGCGCACTTCCTTGAGTTGTTTTAAAGGAGATGAAGCGTGTGTTTGACCTTAGCATACTGGCTTTATTATTAAAACAAATATCCTGATTTAAGTTGACACAAGGACTACAGCAAAAACCTTTTAACGTAACTTAATTAATTAGGTCTTTAAAAGCTATTCTAAACCTCATGTAGGCCATTTTGGGAATTAGATATTGCATATGTTTCTATTTTGTATAAACAATTTGGTTAAGCTGGAATGGATTTCTTCCCACATTAGACATTTATTTCCAAATATTATGATTCAGAATAGGGCGAACCCCTCTTTCTGGCATGCTCTGCAATTGCATCGATTTTCCATTCTTCAATCGTTTCTGTATTCTTTGAAAGAGTGTGAGAGAGTGTATTTATTATTTTGGTGTCTAAGCATATGCTTCCCTTGGGTGTGGTGTTCAATGCGATTTCATAACCGTGGATTGCAGTCGTGCATAGTTGTGGTTTGTCAAGAGTCAATGATTGTTTACAGTATTGCCACTTTATTTACAGCCACAGAGGAAAGAACCACTGTCGGAAAACTACCCGGAGGGAGCTGCAGGGAAACTCAATGAAAAAACTTTTACTGGCAGTTTTTAGTTTCTAAAGGGCACCTTTAAAAACGTAAACCCATACATTTTATTAATACAGAAACACTTAAAAGCGCACTCAAGGCATAAACTGTCTCAGGAAAACTAACGAAAGACAATTTACGCCAATGTTTGACCATTTTGCGAAAATGTTTTATGCATAACAACATAGTAGTGATGAATGATTCGCTGACGATTCTTCTGAACTGATTCTTCAACGGAAATGATTCACATCATGTTCTATTACTATTAACAAAGTCAGAAAACCCGGCACAATCTCGCAGACAATTTGCAACTACTTTACGTTGTGGTGAATTGGTGGCTAATTCGTATAAATCTGCTACGCCCAATGACAATTTAAGGGTGGAGCTTGATGTTGTTTTTTTTCTTAAAAGCAGTTTTCGCACGAATCACGGAATTTATGCGAAATTGACAACTTGTACAAAATAATGACGTTTTATCAGGACATTGTGATGGAAACCCTCCTGCATTTTTTCGCCGATCAAATTACTAAATGAAAAGCATTTGAATCACATCGTACCAATTTATACTAAATTATGTATAAAGTGTGTATAAAGTATAAAGTGGTGACGCTTTATGACGACATTGGGTTGGAAACTCTGACGCATTTTATCGTCAATTTAAAATGGTCTTTATTTAATTATATTACTACTATTTATTATTATATATAGCTAATTTATTTTATTTTATCAAGGGTTGAAATCAAATAGGCTGTAACCGACCATATAAGGATTCAAGATAATATAACAAGCAAGATAACATGTGATAACTAAGGGCCTTTTCCACTGGGCTGTAAAATACAACAGATTAGATGTTTCACGAAAGATTTTTATCATATAGGAGTGAAAGGTCACATCCATGCATTCAAGTCAGGCGTTTACTGTAATTACGCTGCTAATTTTGCAATAACCAGGATGACTTTCATTTTTGACCAATCAGGGCAAAGTGCTCTGATGTCACCGTCCTGCAATAAAGGAACTGAATAGGCGTGATGTCACAGAAAACAGTAAAAGGCCATGTGTGCTGTTTTTAGCCCGTTCACAGCTGTCTTCGGAAGTAGATTTTAAAACTTGTTTGCGCAATTAAACTGCGGCACCGTTTCCTACTAAAGCGAATCAGGAAGTTTTACTAAATATGTCAAATGTGCGACTTGGAAAGGCTGAAGGACACTTCAAAGGCTGTTTTTTCCATATCGGCGGATCTTCAGAAATCATTTAACAGCAGACAACAAGGTTTTAAAAGCCTGTTAAAAGCTCAACAAATATCATAGTGTCTTCTTTATTGACTGCGCTCAGGTGGAACTATCTGTCTCATCTGCCACAAAGCGGACTTCCTCTGCAAACAAATACACACACACTCACTTAAATTCGATATGGCCTAATGCAGCATGGGCTGCAGCGCATTAAAACATCCTTTTTTTGTGTCGCTTTTAACAGGTGATGTGCTTTAACGACATTGTAGCGGCATCAGGGACGATGTCACGCTGCTTCATGACACGTCTGGTCCAGTAATGACTTGTTTATCAAGAAAAACACATCATTATTTTGGGACACAATAATGAATCACAGCACTTACGAGTCTCTGAGTGCACAGTAATATGTCGGAAACATAAAAGACACCTGCAAATACATGCTATCCTCAAATTTAAAACTTTTCAAATTATTGATTGGCTTGAAATATCTCAGCGCCTAAACACTGGAAGAGTCTTTGCTGGAGTTTTTGATTGGTTTGACAGGATGTCGACTATCTGTTATAAAACTGGAGATATGTTTATCCAAGATAAGGGTCATTTTGATGATAAGTATCTGGGGTTTAATGCATCAAAAACGTAGCTAACATAAATCCGGGTTCGGCCTTCTATATCCTAAAACATCAAAACAAATTAGTGTAGAGCTCACATGTGCACAAACATTATTTTATTAAATCTTAAATATATATATATATATATATATATATATATATGTATAATACTGTATGGAGAGGGACTCTCCATAGGCGTAATGGTTTTTATACTGTGCAGACTGTATGTGCTATTGCCCTACACCTCTAACCTAACTGTACCTAGAGGAAACTTTGTGCATTTTTAGATTTTCAAAAGAAAAAAAACATAATTTAGTATATTTTTTAAGCTTTTTGAATTACGGGGCATTGGCAGTGTCCTCATAAACCACCTTTAAATTGTAATACCTTTGTCATACCCATGTTATTAAACCAATTTGTGTCCTCATAAACTACAAATACCAACACACATAATAATAATTGTTGTTGTTTTCGTATATATTATTATTATTATATTGGATTGTATATATAATACATGACTAATTTGTATTTTAGATTATTATTATTATTATTATAACTATTAAATTTAAAACAATTTTTGGTTACAGTTTTATAATTGATATTTTCTGGGAGAAAGGTAGTAGTAGTAATAATGACTTTTACTTAGGCAAAACAGGTGTCTATATTTAGCACAAGGCCAGATTATTATTCCACTCCTGTATAGCCGCGCCACCTGCTGCCCAAGCTGTGAAGCCAAACAAAACATATAAACATCATGCCCCTCTTAAACATTGCCATTTAATCATCTCCAATACTTTTTTATAAAGCTCAAAATGCTTTGAATTACTCCACCCAAAGTTTCCTTCACACCAGCTCTTACAGTTCAGTGTTGGTCTTGTTTTTCACGGCTCTGTAAATGTGAATGTCCCTTTGAGAGTCATAATAGACCTCTTGCACGGAGAAGCTCCGGCGCAGCTCCATCAGGAACCGCTCGTCCCGCTCGTAACGAATCCGGCAGGACAACAACACCGGCGTGTTCTCCGAGCTCAGGTGTTCAAGAGTCTGCAGGAGGGCGGGAAACGTCTCCTCCAGGTAAACAATATCAGCTCCCAGGATCAAATCAAAGCTCCCTGGGGGATACAGATGTAGATTCTCACCCCAGGTAAGTTCGGATACCTGTACCGCCCCCTGCTGGCCCGGAGGAATGTTTTCACGCACATTGGCGGCCAGAAATTCAAGCGCAGGCTCTCGGTCTGTAATTGTCACATTGGCTCCTGTGAGAAAAGAGTAAGACTAAAATAAGAATTCTGGGAACGAAAATGAAATTTTAACACAAAGTACTCATTCTTACCAAGCAGAGCAGATACAATGCCCACCAAACCTGTCCCGGCTCCAAGCTCGATGACTCTCTTTCCTTTCAGATCCACCTTTCCCATCTCCAGGAACAAGCAGAGAACCACCGCCTGGAACATAAACAGGGCTCGACTGTTCATTTATTACGACTCAAAAAAGTGGGATTCGAACCTGCAACCTTTCTTTTAACCAGTCTGACGAAACCGAACTTACGGCGTCCCAGACCACAGCAGCGACACCCAATCGGTTCCAGTCCTGGCTGAGTCTGATCCTGTGATTGGCCAGATCAAACTCGGCTGAAGTCTGGTGAAGTTTTGACAGCGCAGGAAGTAGATTCTCATCATAGGGCACCAAAGCCATCCTGAGCTCTTAAAATGCCTGAAAAGACCAAAAATGTTTTGTTGTTGCTTTAAGTTAAGAAGTTTATTAATCCCACAAGGGGCAATTTAAGTGGGGCAGTGGCATCATATGACAAACACAAAATATCACATAAACAGTACAAGAAGTGATACTAAAAACTCAAGTGATGAGTATCAGCACAAAACAGAAAAACTCAAGATGCTCTTGATAAAAGTAGTGTAAAAAGTTCTCAATATATTTTTCCGTACACACAAAGAGTTCAATTTCCTAAGAGCGTACACACTTTGATTCGCTTTCTAGATAACTGCTGGAACTTTAAGGTAGTATCAGACGGTTCCAAGACGCTCCCGTACCCTTTCCACTTCTTGTCCATAAAAATACACAGGTTTCACCTTTGAGGCGTTTTTTTCCTAAAATCAATCACCATCTCTTTCGTGTTAGTGATATTCATCGTAGTTCATCTTCTTTACACCACTCAAAGAACTCATTGTGATCATTACTGTCATCACTTTTTGCACCTGTTAACAGTTATGGTAAAAAAAAAAAAAAAACATCAGAGGGAAAATACACCAACAATCTAGCAAATGTGTCTCCATTCTCTAAAGGTTGATGTGGTATTAAAGAGGGAAAGCTTTGCACCATCCACACCTCTTTTAGTGCGATATGCAGAATCTAGCGTATGACCCTTTACTTTAAACACCTTAGTCCTAAAATAATGTTAATTATAGATATAAAAGCCATATCTGATATCTTTCTGTCACGTTGTATGTATAGGCATATACACACCTGTTTGTAAATCCGGATTTAAAAGTCGCTTATTCTGTAACGTTTTCAAATAATATGATTGCAAAAGCGAAGTAAAATGAGGAAATGTACAGAAAAAGTGATACAGACTGTAAACAAGAGAGACTAGCATGGCTCATTCAGCGATCTGTCGTTCGTCTGTTTTACTGCAGTCAGTCGCGACTCACAGGCGCCTTCTGATGTTCAGGCGAGTAACTGCTAGTGTTTTTTTTTATCCTCTTCGAGAATAATAATTTCAATAATTTTGTTCACTGAAAATTACAGTAAGATGGACAGAAATAGTTACTCCAAAATTTCCTTGCGCTGATATTGTCCTACTCTCTAACATGTGACTTGTCAGAGTTTGAGGAACTAACAGTATTTAGCAATGTATAGCAGCCTGAAGACTGGAGAAGTTCCTCCAGTATTTACAGTTTTACCATACAAGCATCGGGAGATCTTCAGCAGATTAATGACACATATCTGTCAAGTGTTTTTATCTCCTACCGTTGAAAAATGCTTCACGCATTCATCTTCTTCTGTTTGTGGCCTCTTGTTGGTAAGTTAAACATGCTTTTATGGCTTCAGGTTTAGTTCAATGTTGTTTCATCGTGTCTTGATGTGTTTTATGCAGATGGAGTGAAGATAGTGTCAGTGATGGAAGGAGATTCTGTCACTCTAAACGCTGATTTAAATATTGACATACCGAGACGTTATAGACGTCGTTGGCCTATAGAGTGGTTGTTTGGACATGATCAGATAGCTACAGTCATTTGGCATGATGAGGAGGAATGTGATATATATTACAATAATGAGGTATTCAGAGACAGACTACAGATCGACAATCAAACTAGATCTCTGACCATCAGCAACATGAGAACCACAGACTCTGGACTTTATCAGATGTACTGTACATTCTCAGAAATATCATTCAATGTTACAGTTTATGGTGAGTAGATGTATTTACTGTGTCCTTTCTTCACAATGTTTTCACGAGAAAACACATTTAATCAATTGTATATATTTCAATATGTTCAATATTAGCAGGCCACAGATACTGTTGATAGGATTTTAAGTAAGCAATAAGGTGCGAGAGGCTGTGAGTAAATCACGCATTATTGGGCACAAAGTTGTCATTTAAATTGCCATGTGTATACCTTATTGCTTGGTTACCATACAATAAAAAATATTAAAACTAAATTTATGTATTGAAATGTTACTTTTTTTAAAGCAAGTTTTTACTTAAAAAAATTATTTTTTTCGCTCAATAGTGTATAGTACTTTATTTTACCTTATTCTCTCGTGTTTTCCAGCTTATCTTCCCATCCCTGTCATCACCAGATACTCTACATGCTCTTCATCATCAGAGTCAAACTGTGTCCTGCTGTGTTCAGTGTTGAATGTGAGTCATGTGACTCTCTCCTGGTACAAAGGAAACAGTTTATTGTCCAGCATCAGTGTGTCTGATCTCAGCATCAGTCTCTCTCTACCTCTGGAGGTGGAATATCAGGATAAAAACACCTACAGCTGTGTGATCAACAACCCCATCACAAACCAGACTCAGTATCTAAGCATCAGTGAACTCTTCCAGACATGTGCAGGTATATCAGTGGTGACATTAATATCACCACAACACACACAACAAATGTTGTTTGTATGTTTATCATAGTTTTGGTACAGGTTCTATTTTTCTGTCCTCAGACTGCCCTCAATGCTGCGGTTTCACTGAAGCTGTGATTCGATTGGTCATTTCTACTGTGGTGGGCGTGGCTACTGTTGCCATAGTGATTTATGACATCAGATTCAGAAGAGCTGGACAGAAGCAGAGCCGCTCTGGACAGAAGCGAAGAACATCACAATCAGTTGCTAAATGAAGAGCCATATGTTCTGGGCACTAGGATTACCCTCTTACCCTCACAGAAATCTAGAAATATCAGATATTTTTTTCCAGACAGTGGTCAAAATGATTGCTTGAAAAACTGATCTGAATCAACATGATCACTGGTCCAAAAGAGCAAAGTCTAAATCCACTTTTCCACAGAAATGTGTCTCTTTTTTTCATATAGGCCTATAGAATATTGCTTTGCATATGTTGCTTCTTCAAAGATAATTTAAATCTGAAGCAGGAAACCGTACAGGTATCTGAACTTACCTGGGGTGAGAATCTGTATCCCACAGGCAGCTTTGGTCTGACATTTAAATTTAAGATACAGATGTGCAAATAAATAAAAAAAGAGTTGTTGAAATAAACCTGGTTAATAATAGACCAAAAAGGTTGTCATGGTATATGTTACATGTGACTAGAGTTTGAGGAACATACAAATATATATATATATAAAGAGCAGTGAAGTTTGGAGAAGTTCTTACTCGAAGAAACGTTTCTTAATTACTCTCAGTTTAAGTTACTAAACAATCAGCAAGGTTTATTTGAGATGAATTTATGATATGTATTTATTCTTTTTATCATTCTTAGGTATATTTGGTTCTGATGAAGTGAAGTCAGGGTGGAGGGAAATTCTGTCACTCTATACACTGCTCCTGAGAAACACAGAAATCAAATGCCTTGTGTACAGCTTGGACCTGAAGATCTTTTCCTCACCATTTTGTGTCCTTTCTTCACTTCACTTCTGCTTTTCTGCTTCTGTCCTCAGAACACGTCCACTGTGTGGTTTCACCGAAGCTGTGAAATGTGATTGGTCATCTGTTATGTGGTGGGCGTGGCTACTGTTGCACTAGTGATTCATGACATCAGATCCAGACGAGAAAGAAAGCAGAGAACATCTCAATTAGAGGTGGACCGATATTGAATTTTACCGATACCAATAGCTAGGTTGGACCTCACTTGCTGATAACCGATTAATTAACCGATAGTTTTTAAAATGGATACTGGATTAAAAAAATACAAATAAAAACATAATAATCCATGTAAAATAGTACTTAACTTTACAAAAAAAAACAACAAAAAAGGAGGTGGAGGTTGAGCCATCCTGATCAAGTGCACTTTCTTTTTCCTCAGAAATTCTGTGTTGTGTATACATAACTATCAAATAAAGGCATAAAACATCTTTAAATTATTGAAAAAACTTTATTTTATCAAACAAAAGGGATTTACTTTTAAAATTAAAAAATGTTGTTTGATCGTACTTAAAAAAATAATGTTTTCTTTAATAGTTTTGGTAGCAGCCTAGTAGACTGAACTTTTCTTTTGGCGGGTTGCCGCGAATAGCTTTACAGTTTTATATTGACATGAAAACATGTACTGGAGTGTACTGTATACATACCTTTTCATTCTCTGAGACTGAGTTTTAAATGTGCATCTAAAATGACAGCACTATCCGCATCGTGCTTTCTCAAGGAACGCTCGCAGTATCATGTTCCAAAACAAATGCATGTGTTTTCAGTCATTTTTTGCCTCTAGAGGCCCTCTCACCATATATGTGTTGGCTCTCGCACTGTATAAGGATAACGGACCATTCACAGCCACTCCGGCAGCAGATGCAACCCGGAAAAACTATCGGAGAAGATTTTTACAGAAAACCGATAGTTCCGGGAATCAGCTATCGGTGCCGATTATTCGGCAAAACTGATACATCGGTCGACCTCTAATCACAATCAGTCTCGAGCCATGAATTGTCTTTCCTATCAAAAGTCTTGGAAATCAACCGTTAAATGTTAAAGCTGCAGTCTCAATCAGATTTTGCAATTTGTGTGATTTCTTTCTTTCTGTCTGAACGATTGTAATAGTTGTTCAGTCAGGGCTGAATGGAGCCATTTTAAACTAATCATTAAGTTGTTTGAATCCCAGTAGACCGTTGAAGGGTTGTTGGAGGCTCCACAGATGATACACAGATCATCAGAAGAATTAACAGTGTCAAACAAAAGTCACTTCCTTAATTGAGCTCAGTATGAGTGGGTGTATGGGTGCAACTTCAACTTTCCTCACATTTGACTTACAAAACAGAAACTGTGTCATCAAAAGCATTTATCATACCTGGAGAAAGCTGGCCGTTCATTCATCCCAGCAGAAGCTGAAGAAGTACACAACCTGTATGTTGCCATCTTACAGTTGCTTTAGTCAGTTTCGCAGCCAGGTTTTATAGTCAATCACTTGAGATATAAACTGCTGACTAATCGTTCTGGAACCAACGAGATCTGAAATTTAACATGCAGATGCACAAATGCACAAAAACCTGGTTGACAAAAACGTTGTGCTGGTATAGACTGTAACACGTGATGTGTAAGAGTTTGAGGAACAAACGTCTAAATATGTAAATGTGCGAAGACCGTGCGAAGATCATTTTGTAGTTTTTAGATAGCACACATTTCTGCTGCCTTTCTTCAAACTTTTGAAGAAATGCATTACACATTGGTTTTCTTCTGTTTGTGGCATCTGATTGGTAAGTTAAATATATTTTTATGACTTCATGTCTAGTTCAATACGATCATTTATGAATTGGTATTTAATCAGGTTATTGTTGTGATACAGATGGAGGAAATGTAGTGTCAGTGATGGAGGGAGATTCTGTTACTCTACACGTTGATGTTACTGAGATACACAGACAATATAAACAATATATACAGTGGTGGTTTGGACCTGGAGATGCTCGTATAGTTCAAGTCGTTAAGTTTGATGACAAGATGTATGATATAATGTATTATGATGAGATATTCAGAGACAGACTACAGATTGACAATCAAACTGGATCTCTGATCATCAGAAACATCAGAACCACAGACTCTGGACTTTATCAAGTGCACAGTCCATTATTAAAAGAATTATTCAATGTCACTGTCTACGGTGAGTAGATGAACTTAATTAATCTTTTCCTTATTTCCTAACAATAAATCATTTGTAATCATTGCTTTACATGATCCTCTCGTGTTTTTCAGCTCGTCTTCCCATCCCTGACATCACCAGATACTCTACATGTTCTTCATCATCAGAGTCAAACTGTGTCCTACTGTGTTCAGCTGTGAATGTGAGTCATGTGACTCTCTCCTGGTACAAAGGAAACAGTTTATTGTCCAGCATCAGTGTGTCTGATCTCAGCATCAGTGTCTCTCTACCTCTGGAGGTGGAGTATCAGGAGAACAACACCTACAGCTGTGTGATCAACAATCCCATCAGCAACCAGACCACACATCTGGACGCCACTCAGCTATGTCAAGGTACATCAGTGCTGACACTAATACTTATTTAAAGAAAGCTCACAACAAATAGTTTTGCTTTCTTTAGAGATGTTAGTGTAACACTTTCATCCCTTTGACTTAAAAAAATTCAAGAAGAACTGTAACTTGCAAAGTCACTTAACATGAAAACTTGTGAGATCAGAAGATCAGTGTGAACCATTTTAAATTTGCCGAATTGCAGTGTTGCAGTAGATACTGTGTCTGTAGAAATGTCAAATTTCTGATATTAAAAATCTAGTGTGACCATGGCTTTATTTTTGAGTTTGTCTTAATTTTGTTTCGGTTTCTTAATAAAACCTCTTTTTTTTGGCCACAGAGGGCGTTCACTGTTGTGGTTTCACTGAAGTTGTGATTCGATTGGTCATCTCTGCTGTGGTGGGCATGGCTAGTGTAGCCATAGTGGCTTATGACATCAAATCCTGAAGAGCTAAAAAGAAGCGAAGAACATCACAATCAGACACTGAATGAAGTTTCATGGTCAAATAGTTTTTAAGAGTTAGTTCTCATCAAAAGTCAAGAAAATCCATTGATCAAAAAGAATGAAAACCCTATGTGCTTTTTCATTTAAAGAATATTGCTTTGCTTTATCACATACAATTAAAATCTAATTTGACGTTTAATGTTAAACAATTCAGTAACCTATTAACTGTTACTGAACCTATATTCACTAACTAGTTGCTAATAAACAGGCCTATTATTAACAAATTGGCTGTTTATTAGTACCGATAAAGCACATATTCTGCATGACCGTATTCTACATCCCTAATCCTTAACTTATTAACTACCTTACTAACTATTAATAAGCAGCAAATTAGGAGTATATTAAGGCAAATGTCACAGTTGATGTTTTGTTATTTAGCAAGAATTAGACCTTAAAATAAAGTGTGAATGGAGTTTAAACTGATCTTCAGAAACTTCAGGTTGTTTGTTTGAACACCAGTAGACGTTGAAGGCTTAGATACTAACAAATATACTCAAATACTAACAAATGAACTGTAAAGTATCTGTATCGGTGTGATAATAAAAAAATAAGACTATGAATCAGTCTGGGGGAATTCCAATTTTTTAGCTTAGATTGGGTCCAAAAAATTAAACCCGATTCTACCCGAGCCCGACCCGGTCCGACACATTAACTGTAATTATGAGCCCGAGCCTGATTTAAACCTGACTATTTTTTAATACTTGGGCCGTTATAACAGACGTTCTCAACTACAATTCTGAGTTGTTTGAACTACAGAAATTAGTTTATATTTATTGTAATGAATAATGCAACAAGGACGAAGCAAATGCTTGATCATGAGTGGCAGGAAAAATAGTGGCAGGAAATATCCGCGGATCAAGTCTGGGCTCGGGCTAAGAATCTAAACTCTAGCAGGATGTCGAGGCCAAAATAAAAACCTGATAAAATAGTGAACACACGCTACATAGATGATCAGCAGAAATAAATGTGCCAAAAGAAAGCCACTTCCTGTTTTCAGATCATTTGAATTTCCTCACAGTTTTTCTACGGCATCATCCATCCATCCATCAGATACCTACACAGTAAAAACTAAAGGTTCATCAGATATCCCTTTGAGTACTCAAGGAACTTCAAAATGTATTTTAAGTGCCTCAAAGCTCTTTTTCTCATAATAGGGTTCCTGGAAGA
>JAUMHE010000079.1:3864809-3888771 GCA_032359235.1 Enteromius mattozi
GAACATAACCTGCTACCGAGCAGGTTATCTTCAGAGAGTAAGTTCCTATGGTTACATACATACCCAGAAAGTTACCTGGAACCGAAAGTTGAGGTTATCCACTAACTAACCCTTAAACTTACCCGGGTATGTCACATAACCTGCTTTCTGGAATACCCCCCTGATGTCTGTTGCTGGCTGATAATAAAGTGATCTCTCTGTATTTACCCCATCTTTTGAAGGTGTGTAAATAAGTGAACAATTGTGGAGAAACATCAGAAACCCCTATAAACATTCAATTACTTAGGTTGTTTTTTTTTTTCCAAGCCTTGCCCTGCCCAATCATTACATGACGATCCTGCTGTGCTGGACTGTATATGAGAAATAAGGCAAGTCTGAGTTTGTGTGTTTTGAGATTGTATGCACACATGCGCACACACACACATACATGTATAAAAACTTTTATACATTCTAGATAAATTACATGTTAAGTTTTTTGTTTGTTTAAATTTTGATTATTAGAGCTAACAGCTTAAAATACAGTAGAATATTTTTTAAATGCTTCCTAAGATCAATTTTTTAAAAAAGGAAAAGCAAAACAGAAAAGTTCAAGTTATTTAAAGTGTGATTTCTGCACTCAATACTTTCGTGAGCTATAAGTTTTAACCTTGAAAATTAAAATTTAACATTTTCACGATATTCTAATTTTATAATTTGAGATACACCAGTATGTGAGCATGTATTGTGTTCTTTCAATAGATATTGTCCATTTAACTAGTCTACAACCTTTAATCAGTGCACTAATAAAACAAAACAAAAAACTGCCTGTGATATTCCTCATTGTTAAGATGCTCTGAATAAAGCCACGTGCTGAATGAATGAATGTCTATATTTTTTTACTACATAAAATGGTTCCCTCCTTTTCCCTGCTACACAGACTCTTACTCCAGCTGTGGTAATAGAGACCTATTTGGTGAGAGCAGCATTGCAGATATTCCTGATCGTGAGAAGCTATGTGCTGACAAACCTACCAATATTCACCTTACTACAAGTGCTTGTGTTCTGTTCAACATTACAGAAAAGCTGTTAAATCTAGTATACAGTGCACTATTTTTCTCTTGTATCTGTTGGGTATTCAGGAGGAGATGATCAAGCTACCAACAGCTGTCTTGAGGCTCATCAATTTCTCAAAATGGCCTTTGTGAATTTTCATAATCTGTGACCTCCATTTAGAACAAGAATCTTATCATTTACTGCAATGCACATTCAATTTGTAGTTAAATTTGCTAATTTGAATTGTACTATTTTTGAGGTACATGAAATCTGAAATTAAGGTTCTAAGATATTTCAGTCACATTTTTTTATTTGTGGTTTTCTCAAGGTGTTTTTTGTTTTATTTTTTTATGTAAAAGTATTAACACTGGTGTGTTTTGCGTGATTTGGATTGTGATGTGCAGTATTGACTATTTAAGGTGATTATTTATTTAAAATGTATCTGGATATTGTTGTTTATCAATAAATGATGCTTGGTGTATTTGTTTTAGTCTTCAGTTTGTTTATTAAATAATTAAAAATCTCAATAGTATGAACAATAAACAGGTGGGTGGGGGTGAGAGGGGGGCAAATATTAAAGAACTGAAATTAGAAAAATGGTACCTCGAAGCACCCAAGGTGGTTCCTGACCATTCTTAATAAAATGGTTCTTCCAGGAACCATTAAAGCTCCTCAGAGAACCACCCCTTTTGAAAGGGTGCCTAGAGGTTCCACAGAGTGTTCCACCGGCGTGGCAAAGCGTCAGTGTGTCAATTTTAATTTTGTATTTTAATTAAGATACATATATTCCATTACTCCCCAACTCGGTTAACAACTGACCAAAAAACGCTGATGTTTTGTTTATGTTAACATGCAGTGCAACACGTGACTATTGAGAAACCGACGTTTAACCACATTAGAGATTAGAGTTTTTCATTAGACATCCTCCATTATCTCATACGGCTGAAAATGTTTTGCGCACTCATTTTCTTCTGTTTATGGCATCTGGTTGGTGAGTTAAACATGTTTATATGGCTTTAGCTTAATTTAAATGTTAAATTCTGTTGTTATTTACTCACTCACATGTTGTTCCAAACCTGTTCGACTTTCTTCTGTGGAAACACAAACAACATTGTGTGTGTGTGTGAAAGCAATGCATGTGAGTGAGGTGCAGTGCTTTATTGGATCCCTTTAGCTTTCACTATCGTGTGGATCAACAGGGTGAGCAAATAATGACAAAAACATACATTTTTGGCTGAGCCAGTTTTAAATCTTGCTATTTTGATTTGCTTGGCACACAGATGGCATGAAGATGGTGACGGAGGGAGATTCTGTTACTCTACACACTAATGTTTCTGATACAGCCAAACAAAATATACAATCCCTACAGTGGAGGTTTAAACCTGAGAAGACATTTATAGTCATTCAGTTTATTAAGGGGGCACCTGTTATTAACTATTTTAATGCTGAGAGATTTAGAGACAGGCTACAGATCGACAATCAAACTGGATCTTTGACCATCAGGAACACCAAAACCACAGACTCTGGAGTTTATCAACTACAGATGAAAAAAGACATGCCGTTTTATTTCAATGTTACTGTCTATGGTGAGTATTTTAATGGAATGTTCAGATTTATGCATGTTTACTGTCTGCATTCGTTTCTTTAAATAAACTGAAGGTCTTACAATGCTGAAAATAAGTGACAATAATAATACAATTTATTACTACTTTGTCTTATTTTTTTAATGTTTTCCAGCTCGTCTGCCCATTCCCATTGTCACCAGAGACTCTTCAAATTGTTTATCTTCATCATCAGGTTCATCACAGCAGAATTGCTCAGTGCTGTGTTCAGCTGTGAATGTGGGTCATGTGACTCTCTCCTGGTACAAAGGAAACAGTTTATTGTCCAGCATCAGTGTGTCTGATCTCAGCATCAGTCTCTCTCTACCTCTGGAGGTGGAGTATCAGGAGAACAACACCTACAGCTGTGTGATCAACAATCCCATCAGCAACCAGACCACACATCTGGACATCAGTGAAGTCTGTCAGACATGTGGAGGTGCGTCAAGAAGTTATTGATCAATTTGTCATAATTGTGGTGCTGGTTCGCAGTAAAACCTCTTTTTCTGTCCTTAGACTCTGTTCACTGTTGCAGTGTCACTGAAGCTGTGATTCGATTGGTCATCTCTGCTGTGGTGGGCGTGGCTACTGTTACTATAGTGATGTATGACATCAGATCCAGAAAAAGAGGAGAGCATCACAATCAACCCCTGAATGACGGTCGTTAAAAACTTGGAAATAGAGAATCTTGATGAAATTTGAATATAGATATTTTCAGCTGTAAAATGTTTCATTAAATGTTCATCTTGTATTGATTAAAACCTACGCTACTTGCAATATGGAATGATTTTAGACTCAAAATGATTAATAGACGCACGCACAGTTATCCATGCGCTACATAAATTTAATGCATGCTTCTTATTACAAACACACAAATAGCTTTCAATTTGAGTACGTGGACATTCAGGATTAAATGCTTGTGCAGCGATTTGTACAAATAAAGACATGTTTGTGAATAAAACTGGTCTGTTCTACATTAATATATCATAAATTGCGCACGCAAAAAGGAATCTGTGCATTTGTGAATCAGGTGACACGCGTTCATTTATTGACGTTTTGTTCGAGTCCATCTTGTTTGGCTCATTTGGATTTTGAGACTTCATTTTCGCATTTTTACAGCTTTTCAAAACACACACACACAACTACCTACACACAAGGCTCTCTGCAATCCATTAAGAAGTGGACGATTTGGAAACATTTGCAAATGTGCGTTTCTACACTGAAACAAATGGTGTTCAACTGGTGTCTGCAGAATTATGAATTACATTAATGTGCAGGGTTCATAGTAATGAACAGCATGGAATATAAACATAAAAGTGTTTTTCATGAAATATAAAATAAATGTAAACAGCAGATAGTGGTTCGGTAACGCACATGCGCTCTTCCTGAGTCCATAATTTGTCATATAGGCAGTGGGGTATTATAAGGCGAATAATAAGAATATGGAAATAGCATGTAAACGGGAGTGAAAAGCTTGCTCTTGACATGTAAACATCATAATGTGATTAAGTCCTTACTCTGATTATTGGAAATAATCGCATTATTCGTGCGCATGTAAACATAGTCAGTGTTCAGTCTAAACTTAAAGATGGTGACCAGTTTGAACACATTGTTGGATCTGCTATCAATGATGGTGAAAGACCAACATCCAGTTGGAGTTAAAAGAGAAGTAGCGTTGGAACAGGTTAACACTGAGTTGTTAAGACACATGAAACGATGTTTCTGTGCAAAAAACTGAACAGTATTTTTATCATTTCTTACCTCTTATACACCACAATCTCCACCTCTCCTGAACTCATTCACAACATCCGGCGTGTGACGCGTTAACATGCTCTGGCACACAGATATATACAATGGTTTGAGTTAAAAATCTTTGTTTGTGTTCTACTGAAGAAATAAAGTCACCTACACCTTGGATGCCCTGGGGGTAAGCAGATAAACATCACATTTTCATTTTTGGGTGAACTATCCTTTTAAGACTGGTTTTGTGGCCCAGGGTCACAGGGTATTGTCTGACAGAACCTACAGAAAATTAAAAAAAGATTCAATGCTTATTTGTGGCATCTTCTTGGTTAATTAAGTTTATTGTTATCTTGCTATGTTTGATTCTGATACAGATCAAGTCAAGACAGTGTTATTGATGGAGGGAGATTCTGTTACTCTACACACTAATGTTTCTGATATACACAGACAAGATATACGTTATATGCAGTGGAGGATTGAACCTGAAAACAATCTTATAGACATTACTTTTGACAAGGGAACACCTGATATTATATATCATTATGATAAAATATTCAGAGACACACTACAGATGGACAATCAGACTGGATCTCTGACCATCACGAACATCAGAAGCACAGACTCTGGACTGTATGCACTACAGTTCTTCACAAATTCACTGATTATGGACCTTCAGTTACTTAGAATATTGTTCTCAACTATGTGATAAAATCAAATTAAACATTTTAAATGAAGTAATCTCTCATGTTTTCCAGCTCCTCTGCCCATACCTGTCATTATCAGAGGCTCTTCACAGTGTCCTTCTTCATACTCGTTATCAGGTTCATCACAGCAGAATTGCTCAGTGCTGTGTTCAGTGTTGAATGTGGGTCATGTGACTCTCTCCTGGTTCAAAGGAAACAGTTTATTGTCCAGCATCAGTGTGTCTGATCTCAGCATCAGTTTCTCTCTACCTCTGGAGGTGGAGTATCAGGATAACAACACCTACAGCTGTGTGATCAACAATACCATCAGCAACCAGACCACACATCTGGACGTCATCAATCTTTGTCAACCATGTGCAGGTATGGCAGAGATTATAAATATTTATAGAATACCACAAACATTTTGGTGCAGGTTCTCAATAAACCTCTTTTTCTGTCCTCAGACCCTGTTCACTGCTGTGGTTTCACTGAAGCTGTGATTCGATTGGTCCTCTCTGGTGTGGTGGGCGTGGCTACTGTTGCCACAGTGATGTATGACATCAGATCCAGAAGAGCTGAAAAGAAGTGGAGAACATCACAATCAGTCGCTGAATGATGGCATAGGAAAACAGGGAATTAATATGGAATTAATATTTACTCTTGATGTAAACAAAGTGAGAATTTTAATATACTTTCTTTGCTTAAAGATTTTTTAAAAACTTCATATTATGAAAAACTTTTTCCTAAGTCCCAAACGATTTCCTATAGTGAATAGGTCTTTAACTTAAGATCTAAAGTATGACTACATTTATTTTTCTTGTTCAGTCACAACCGAATGGATTTAGTTTGAACTGGAAAAAAATCTGTATACCTCTGATAATGAAAATAAAAGAATATGATTCTGGTTCTGTGTCTTGCACAGGATCTGTAACATTTGACTTGACACAGTGCCATCTACTGGTTTCTGAGTTACACTCAGCTATGAATGGGGTCAAAATTGAGAAGGAATAGGCTATTTTCTGTCCTGTTTTTAAGCCTCCTCATCAAAATATGCAATATTTCATATTGTTATTGTGGTGAATGAGGCGGAGGCGTGCGGATCCATTCGCAGTTTCTTTAATCAGAGTCGGCAGGCAGGGTCAAAACACCGGCAAACAGAGCAATGGGGACAAGACAGAATCAAGGTCGAGGTATACGGGCAGAATTCGGGGCAGAAAGCAAACAGTCAGAATCAGAGTAAACAGTCCAAGGTAACAACAGGAAAAGCAAACACGGGAAGGAACGCTCAGAAAAGACAGCCAGGGCAAACCAAGACTTCGCAGTGGGTTTGAGTGAGAATCTGGTTTTTATATGTGTGTGTAATTAAGTGAATGAGCTGCAGGTGTGTGTGATCAGATGGTGGTGTGATGGTGCAATGGCTGATGGGAAATGTAGTCCGGGTAACAGTCTGAGAGTTTGTGGTAATGGAGTGACCTCACGTGGTTATGGGCAAAAGTTCACAAACCAAATGTAACAGTTATTCAATATATAAACACGAAGAATGCCGTTTTTTTTTTTTTGGTTACAAAAGTGATATTGATTTTATACAACAGTTTAATAAATAGTAGATTAGCAACAGCCACAGCACTGTTTTGAATCTCCGAGGAACATGACTGTGCTTAGTTCCTGAATGAATCAACTGTTCGAATAATTCGGTTCAATCGCAATGACTCGCTAGTGATTTACTGCCACCTACTGGCGGTTTTAATATTGCATTTAAAGCATCTTTTCATTTTAAATAATTTCAACTATCAGTATTCAACATATTTAAAATATCAAAATATTATTTATTATTTTAAATGGTTTACTTCCTTTCATTCATTTCTTCTTTTTTAGAGAATGGAGTAGCCAAATTGGCTGGTGAGCGAAAAAAACATTTACTCACATTTGCGACATTACTGTCGATCCAATATAGTCAGGACAGCATCGGATTGTAAATGAATCTGCAGTAAAATGAAGTGAACAAAGGACCGGGTTTTTACTGACGTGGTCTAGATCTTCATTAAAAATAAAGGGTGTGCACTCTTTGTAAACACAACATGTACGAATCAGTGGGCGGTGCTAAACAGGCAGCAATGTAGAAGCAGGCGTTAGTCTTCTTCTGTTTTTAGACTAACAAAAACGTTTGAGTTCTGAAGCTTACAGGATGCTTTTTACAGTACAGTGACCTTTTATATTTTAAAAGATAAAGGGAATTTTGACTTCTCTGTTAATTTAAAGAGAGATTATTACAACACTGAACTTTAAATATTCCTGTTTGTGTAATCTGTTTATCATTCATTCAGGGAAATGAAGCCAAAAGTAGCCAAAACGGAAAAAAATTGTTAGTTTGTTTCCTCTCATCATTCGCGTTCACTTATTCACACATGAATTCTAAAAAAATGTTATTGGTATGGTATGAAATGTAACCTGCACCTAGACAGATGTCACAGATTTTCAGCCACAAAAACATAATGACTGGACAAGTAGTTCTTACTGAGAGAAGAGTTCCTTAATTATACTTCCTCATTTATCTCATGTGGATGAAAAATGTTTTGCGCAATTATTTTCTTGAATATCTGCCACCTGGTTGGTAAGTTACAAATATTTTTATGTCTTCAGGTTCGTTATGGTGAGATTATTAGAAAGAAAACATTTTGAGTCAAGACAGCTGTGAATTGTAATTTTGTGTGGTTGAGGATGTCAGGATTGTCAGTTCTGGATGATCTGTCCCTTAAACCTTGCTATTTTGATTTGTTCTGAAACAGATGCAGTGAAGATAATGTCAGTGATGGAGGGAGAGTCTGTCACTCTAACCAGCCATTATTCTGAAGTTGCACATTTCAACAGAAATTACATGGATTCTATAGAGTGGAGTTGGTTTAGACCTGAAGAATCTCGTAATGTTAGAGTCATTCAGCTTTTTGTGAATACAGGTGAGATTGGATATTATGATGAGATATTCAGAGACAGACTACAGATCGACAATCAGACTGGATCTCTGACCATCAGCAACATCAGAATCACAGACTCTGGACTTTATCAGATGTACTGTACATTCTCAGTAGAATCATTCAATGTTACAGTCCACGGTGAGTAGTTTACTAGATACTACAGAGCTCAGGTAAATGCATCCCAGAATATTTAGCAAAATAAATTAAGTAGTAAACTCTCTCATGTTTTCCAGCTCGTCTTCCCATTCCTGTCATGACCAGATACTCTACATGCTCTTCATCATCAGGATCATTACAGAATTGCTCAGTGCTGTGTTCAGTGTCGAATGTGAGTCATGTGACTCTCTCCTGGTTCAAAGGAAACAGTTTATTGTCCAGCATCAGTGTGTCTGATCTCAGCATCAGTCTCTCTCTACCTCTGGAGGTGGAGTATCAGGAGAACAACACCTACAGCTGTGTGATCAACAATCCCATCAGCAACCAGACCACACATCTGGACATCAGTGAAGTCTGTCAGACATGTGCAGGTGTGTGGATGATATTTTAAAAATAATGAATGATTCTCAAATGCAGATTCTTAATAAAACTTACTTTAAAATCTTCAGATCAAGTCCACTGCTGTGGGTTCACTGAAGCTGTGATTCGATTGGTCATCTCTGCTTTGGTGGGCGTGGCTGCTGTTGCCATAGTGATTTATGACATCAGATCCAGTTTTGATTAGTTTCTTTGTTCTTCAGAAAAACTTCAAAAACAAACAAACATGCCAAATACAGTGCGATAACGCTTATAAAGCTTTGCTGAACTATTATTTTGTCTTCCAAAGTAAGATGCTTTTTTCTTGGTCTTGACCTTTTTTCCAACACAATTGTGCAATATTAAAAGTGCACAAGGAGTACAATTTAAATGTACGTATGTATGTATGTACGTACGTACGTATGTGTATGTATTAATACCTTATTTGAATGTAAATTACACTATTTATGTGACTCATTAATCTGGAACTCAATTAATCAATCACGTTGAATAAATGGACCATTTTGGGTGGAATATTACTTTGAGAAAGATAATTAAAAGTCTAAACTTAAAGATCATAAACACTCTGAAGATTATGTGTACCTATAGGTGTTTCTGTTGGGAATGCTGAAAGAGGAAATGATGGTGAGAAAGCAACATCAGTAGTTCAGCCAGAGTGAAAGGAGAAGTCGTCTTGAAAGCAGCGTTATAATAACCCACACTCGGTTAACACTTACATGTCCCAAACATAGAGAGAAATAAACCAGGTCCCCAGAAACCTCTACGATACCTTTGTATTCACAATTAAAAGTAGTGGTGCTCAGTTCTGCTTTTGTACATCTATATCCCTCACCTGCATGACTACAGTCATAGAGAACTGCCAAAACATTGGTCATCCAAATTCTGAAGAATATTAACATTTAAATTACATTTTATTTTGAGCCATATGTGACAATCAAAAAAAACTCTACCTGAAGACTTTTGTTTTCAAACTTACAGGCCTAGAGAAAAAATGCTTTAAAAAAAATTACATAATATGCAAATTTCCTTTTAATTAACCACAATCTTTGTCTATACACAAATCTAATTTATTGTAGGCCTAACTGTACAGTCAATGTAACTAATGAAAAAAAACAACAGCAAAAAAGACGCAAGTTCAAACAAACTAATGTGCTTAAATTCTGCTCTCCTGGACTTTTTCCCATTAAAATGGGCAATATTAAAAATGCATAAAGGTAAACAGTTATGCTTGACCAATGCAGAATAAATAATCAGAGTGAAAAAATTTTGCTTTACCACTAACATCTGATTAAGTTTGAAATACATCTCGGTTTTTTAAAAAAATGTTGATTATATCAGTTATATCTATAAGATTATCTGTCATAACGAAGCTTGGTGTGATGTCTGTGTAATTGGAAAGGAAAGGAAAGGAAAGACTTGTGGCCAAGTATGGTTTCCCATACTAGGAATTTGTGCTCTGCATTTAACCCATCCAAGTGCACACACACAGCAGCGAGAAGAGAACAACCACACACACACCATGAATACACACCCGGAGCAGTGGCCAGAAATTGCTGCGGCGCCCGGGGAGCAGTTGGGGGAACGGTGCCTTGCTCAAGGGTCTCACTTCAGTCGTGGTTTTGAAGGACAGGTTATAAGCACATTAATGTGAATACTACAGAATGAAAACTGTGGCACCCCTGAGAAATGAGAAGTGAGAAAAGTTCAAATCTTTTAAGCTTCTTTTTCCTGCTTTCCTGTAGAGATGAATAACAACAGGGTATATTTCTAAAGAATCGATTTTTGATCAATTTTTAGCAGAAAAAGCCCCAAAACAATGATGGTTCATCTATCAGCTGTTGACAAACATGTTGTTGCTGTTGTTATGCTTGAGGATGTTGGTCGTTAAGTAAGTTAAGTAAGATTTAGTTCTTGTGTTTTTATTGAATAATATGTGCCAAAGATAAAAATGAAAAGTAAATACACAACTTTATATGTTTTATTTAGCTGTCACATTATCCCTATGGAACAGTATTAATTATTCTTTCACAATAAGGCAAATGCAGTTAAAAAGACATGGGAAAAGCCCAAGATTAGATTGAAACTCCAACCAACAATCGCATATTTAATTATAAAATGATTCATGTCCATGGAAAAAAGAACAAGATGAATAGCGAAATCCATATTTCTTACTGCAAAACACTTAGCAATAAACTGACAACAGATTTAAACCCATATTAGATATTTGATTTTAAATAAGTCCAATTTAATTTGTTTTGACTTTGCAGGACTGATTTATATCATTTAAAAGTTCACTTTAGAGGATAAAAATGCATCAGTGTCTTTCACATTTATACCCTTTTTTTGGAAAGACCTCGTAAATGCCACCTGCCCACAAGAGGGCAGAAAGTTTCACTTGCGACAACACATTAATTGCTTCAGCACAGGTGTGTCGGAGCTGTTGTGGTTGTGCGGTTTGGAGGTTAATGTGGACTGCAGATGGATGGATTCACAGGTCAGATGTCACTCTGTGTTTCGCATGCATGCGCGCAACTTACCAGGTTTATCATCTTGTAGGAACAAAGTCAGCCATTCAGACCCGTCTTACAGTAAAGACCCTGTTACACAATGGGTAGTTCTGCTGGAAATGCTGAAAGAAGAAAAGATGATGAAAGATCAGCTCCTGTTAAAGTGAAAGGAGAAGTCTTGAAAGTATGTTATAACACCAATAAACTTGGCTCCAGAGACGCCCCTGTCTTCAGATTTACCAGCAGTTGTCTCAGTTCTACATCTGCACATCTACACCTTATTTAGGCCTATTATTATAATTAAGAGTCAACTCATTTTCGCTGAAAACTACCAAAACACTGGTCATCCAACTGCAGATGAACATGGCTTACACATCTGTTTTGTCTTCAACATTTGGCTGTTAGTGGGTATGTTTTTAGTGTTATTATTTATAGTACTACTACCACATTCAAGGCCCAGAAAGGCAGTAAGGACATCGTTAAAATAGCCCATATGAGATCAGTGGTTAACCCATAATTTTATGAAGCTACTTTTTATAAGCAAAGAAAACAAAAACAATGACTTCATTCAATAATGTCTTCTTTTCGGTGCCCCTTGAACATAGTAGTTCCGTATCTGTCTATGCAGGGTCAGACAGCTCTTGGATTTCGTCAAAAATATCTTTCTGTTGATGAACAAAAGTCTTATGGTTTTGGAACGACATGATTGTGAGTAATTTTTTGGTGAACTAACCCTTTTAGCGCCTGTTATGGCACATACCTCTAGCTGTGCAATCACTTGTCTGTTATGAAATCTATAGAATGTATGCAGTTTCCAAAGTCTAAAGGTCTAGTGATCACACGTTTGCAGAAAAAGACAACAGTTTCATTTGCAACCACACGTTTATTGATTCAGCACAGGCGTGTCGTGCTGTTGTGGTTGGGCAGTCTGGAGGTAAAGGAGGACTGCAGATGGATGGATTTCCAGGTCAGACATCACTCCGTCAGGCGTTTGAAGGACTGAACCGTGGGGCAGACTGCGCCCCAGTCCATGGGTTTACGGTATTCCCCCTTCTCCAGTAGGTACTGGCGCCCCCTGTAGTTTGGGTGCTCGTAGAAGATCCAGATCCCATCTAGCACCTTACAGGAGTGGACCTCGCGTGTCCGAAAGCGCTCCACCACGGATGGACAATCCTCGATGGTCTCGTACACCTGGCCCGTGAAATCTCCCTTGTCGTAGAGCTGGATCTTGTAATCAGAACCGCTTACCTGGATTGGAAGGAATATCTGCTGAATATGAAGTGACCATGGACCACAATTTTTTCAGTTTTCATATATTTACGGTAGGAAATTTGCTAAATATCTTCATGGAATATGATCTTTACTTAGTATCCTAATGATTTTTGGCAAAAAAGAAAATCGATGATTTTGACCCATACAATGTATATTTGGTACAAAATATATCCGAGTGACTTAAGACTGGTTTTTCATGTAGACACTACATGATGTTTCCCCTGCATGTGGAAACCTACTATACGGATCATCTTGCAGGAGCAGAGGCGGTCGTTCAGACCCATCCAGCGCTGGTAATCCGGATACTCGCCCCGGGTCAGAACATACTGGTAGCCCGTGAAGTTGGGCCTCTCGTAGACCACCCAGGCTCCGCTCTCCACACGGATGGAGTTACACCGGTTCAGGTAGGCATGGAAGTCCGGACAGTCGCTGTCGCACTCATACCGATTGCCCTGGAAGTTCTTGTCCTCATAGAAAATGATCTGTACAAAGGAGACTCGGATATTATTTTTAACAAACTTCCTCTGGACGTACTGTATAAGTATTGTATAACAATATTGTTAAAAATATGAAATATTATATCTAAAAATATAAAATAGGCCTATATACAATTATAATGACAAAGAAAAACATATAAATTAAATACCAATGTCCAACCATCTCAAAATGGCTCTATCACTAATCACACTGCTAAAAATAATGGTGTTTACAGCGAAGAACCATTTTTGGTTCCACAAAGAACGATCTCGTTCTAACCTTTTTAGAATACGAAGAACCTTCTTTCACCAAAAAAGAACCTTTCATGAAACAATAAGGTTCTTCAGAAATTAAAGGTTCTTTATGGAGCCATTTAGACCAAAACATTCTTCTACACGGCGTTGTGAAGCTCTTTTATTTTTAAGAGTGCAGTCACAAATGGCAGCCAATCAATGATCAATAATCGGAGCAGAGTTTCCTGATCACCTTCGTACTCACCCGGCCCATTCTGCTGTTTTGGCTGGTGGCGGCGCCTGCAGGGGGTAGAGTTGCGGAGCTGTGCTGGTCCAGGCCCGTCCCACTCCAGCTCTTTTATACCCAGACATCTCTCTGTAAAGACGACATTCGCTTTGTCATGAAAACCAGATCCAAAAATTGAGTCAGTGCTTTCTAGAAAAAGACGTGGATTATGGGGTATAGAGACGGCACCGAGCGCATGGGCCTGTTCGGATGTGTGTTTATTCAGCTGTGTTGGTAGGTACGCACACACCTCCACACACACTCATATTAAAAATTATTGGTCCAGAGAAGTGGAAAACCAACTTCCTGTATGCAAAGTATTGAAATTCCACGCTACACAATAGCCTGTAGCATTAACGCACAAACAAGTGTGTATGCACTCGCAAATGTGCAAACATACACGCTCAGATACACACAGAAATGTCAATCCTGACTGCAAGCTAAAATCTCTGCCAAATTTCAGGGCTCAGATGAGCTTATACGGGTTCAGTGTGACCTACTTTCACCCAAAAACACACAAAGAGTTCGTTTTTCTTAATTATGTGCATAATGTACTCATGTAGGCCTATAGAAATACATATTCTTTACGGAAAACAAAAATGGTTACTGCAACTAGCAAATGTAGTAAATGCTCTTAGAGACTTGAGTAGTTAACTATAACATTCAGCACTTGAATGAGGAATAAAACTGGCAAGAGACTTAAAACAAAAATAAACAATAGAAGCCTAATAGAAACCATCACAGAAATTGAAATGGTTTCCATTTAAATACCACTATAAACCAAGTAAAACCATTACAAAGTTCCTTTTTGTAGTGTGTTTTGGGCATTTTTCCAATAGGATTTAACGTCCCATGAATAGAATCCATCACATACCAGTAGACACCATAGTTTCCATTAAAAGAATACAATTCCCATTATAACCGTTAAATCCATTACGTTTTCTATTGTTTTTTGGGCAGGGTTCTATTGTTTTGTTTTGTTTTCAGAAAGGAAACACTTTGCTATACCATAATGCCTAAAACAAATACAAAATAGCTGAGAGCTAATGACTTTTAAAATGTAAGTGCTATAGGTAATACAAAATAACATTGCGGTAAAATAATGCCAACATGACGTATGCTAATAGGAGCCTACATACCTAATTTGTACATGCTTAAAATGTTTCACAAAAAGGAGGGAAACCTGTATTGTTTGGCAAAATGACCACTAGGGAGCAGCGTTCATCTTTTCTTCATAACACTTCATCACTCTTATTTACCTCAGAACATGCAAAATGCTGTATATGTTTTAAACGTTATTTGTGTACAGTAATATGGAGATCCATTTTCCAGGTGTGGAAAGAATCTTTGTTATGATGAAAATGTTAGGTTATCTGGGTCTGCTATCTACAGCTGTTTCTCAAGTAAGTGCAGAGCTGGCGATTTAACTTGTAATTTTAACAACGGTCTTCCTGTAATAATCACCCATGAGCTCCACAGCCTAACCACGAGGATACTGCATTTTATAGGCTATAGACACCAATTAAGTTACTGCTACTCTCTAATTTGCTGGGAAAAGTATTTAGTCACAAATAGTGAGAAGGGTGCATCTTGCTACCAGAGTTTGCCACACACTGTTTGCATTAGCATCTTGCTAAACTTAAAGTATTAAGAGGTTATAACATAACAACATCACAGAACCGGGGTTGTGGACATTATTAGAGGAAAACGATGCTTGCCTGCTTAGTTTAATGATTGTGCAACATGTTTTGTACACTATTATCTTACTAAAATCATTTTCTTGTCTTTTTTTTCTGTTACAAATCTATTTCAGGCTTAACTGGGACAACTGTGTTGTGTGCTAGTTCTCCAGGCACTGTGGTCTATATAATGAAATGTCTTTGGACAGCTTTGCTCATAACATAAATAGCTCATCTGGAAATAATAATAGCTTTATTAGCACCTGTCATACAGTGTATAAGCCAAATCACTCAGCAGGGCAAAGCTATGGATATTAAACAAAAAGAAAAAATAAGGTTATGTTTCACAAACAGCATCTGGGGGAAAATACAATGTTAAATACAGAGAAAAATCAGAAAGTTAGCAATGTTTTGATTTTAATTCATTAAAGTGCATATGAAATTGCCATTTCTACCAATGCATATTTTTCACATTTCTTAGAGTAGGTCACAATCCCTTGGAAGATAATGAAACGTAAAATCTTAATAAGTATGACACTAGATTGTGCATTACGTAAATGAAAACAAGAACCAAACTAAATATCCTCATATTTCTGGGATATAGATTTAATTAGATTTAATATACCTTCAAATTAAATATGTGGGTATGCATCCATTTCTTTGTTGCAGGAAAAAACAGAATTATTTTTTTTTTTGGTTGTTGAAGTACAATCATTTCAAGTTTTCTGAACAATCCTGCATAATTTCTGACTGGAAGACACAGTATTTGCACTTTAAACGAAGCGTAAACTATATGCATCCGTAATACAAAGCAATGTAACTTTTATAGGCGAGTGTAAGTAGTAGAGAAGTTCCTAGTCAACATTTTACTCTTAGCATTTAATTCTCTTTGCACTGATAGACTGCTAGTCATTCTGTACACGTCCATGCAGGCAATATCGTGAGGACAGTACGGTTTCACCATAAACCTTTTTGTTTTGGCTGCTGATTTTTGCTACACTGGCAAATTTTGCAATAGGCTATTTTGTTTTGGTTCACACTACAGCGTCCTGCAGAACCAGAAATTGATACCCCCTTAGCGTTCACTGGAGTGTAAAATTAGTTCCAGTAACATTTGTCAAACGCAATAAGGCATCTTTTGTTATGCTGCACTAAATGTGAAATCTCCATATCCACATTGACCATTTCTTACTGAAACTTAAGATTCAGCTTTATAGATGTATAAACTATACACATCATCACAAACCAATAGTTTTATAGGATTTCAGTAACGTAATATGTGTTAATAATCAATAATGTGGCAGTAGAGCGTCCACAGAGAGAGTCACACCCTAAAGTCACAATGTATGAAGTCTGAAACACTTGCAAGACGTCTGTAATCCCTATTCATCATATAAGTTTGAAGTAAAATAAATCAACTATAAATTAATTTGCCTCTAATTTCATTAAGTAGCTTTATCGGCATGAGTTCATTACAATCATAAAAGCAATTAGAGTTTTTGTTTTCGAACGCTTTGCTGATGATGTGATGCTTTTTTCTTTTGGCAAGAGTTTTATGACGTTACTAAAGTGATTAGCTTTTTTTAGCCGCCGAGACATTGAGACGTGGTCACCACTGCTTAATTGTAATGCAGTAGCATTGTGAGGTCACAGTTGTGATGTGGTAGCATGGTGATGTCACAATTGTGGTGTAGTAGCATTATGACATCACTGGGCAAAAGTGGGTATGCTGCGAGACCGTCTCATGACCAGACGGACCTCCACGTTAGGAAGACTGTCCTGTTTTGTCTGGCTGCAACCCTCGTCCGCTACAGCCATATGAAGGTCGAAACGCAGAGACACGGATTTCTTCCTTAGCTTGGGATTTCCTTTAAAGAATGACCCTTCCCATTGCCTGATTACCTTGTCAATCTTCTCAGTCCTATAACACACAAAAAGGCATAATAATAATCACAAAAATTTGTATTACATAATCTCTGGTGTAAAAATTGATGACGTAAAAGTTCCATCGCAGTGTTATTGCATGCAAAGCCACATGCAAGATCAAACACATCAAATTGTTTGTAAAGAGGTAGTTCAAGCAAAAAATAAAATGTGATGTATATCTGTTTACCCCCAGGGCATTCAAGATTTAGGTGACTTTGTTAGTGCAGTAGAACACAAACAAAGATTTTTAACTCAAACTGTTGCAGTCTGTCAGTCATACAATGGAAGTCAATGGGACTCATGGCTTTGAGATAAAAAAACACAGAGAAAACCAAATTGAATCCTGTGGCTCTTGATGATACATTAATGTGTAAAGACACAAAATGAACGGTCTGTGCAAAAAACACATCAGCCGGTGTGTGACGCGTTTTATACGATTTCTTTCTTTATGGCGGATCACAGACTTATAAGTGCATTATTGCCACCTATCATTCAAATGGACCTTTGCATCTAGCTTCAATCTTATTTAGGAGTGTCAATGGTCCATTTGAGAGATAGGTGGCGGTAATGCACTTATAAGTCTGTAATCCACTGTAAAGCAAGAAGAAGAAGATGCGTCACACTCGCATCTCGCAAAAAATACTGTTCAGTTTCTTGCTCAGATCGATCATTTTGTGTCTTTACATATCAGTGTATCATCATAAGTTGCAGGGTTTAATTTGGTTTTGTCTATGTTTGTTTTTTTACTTTCAAAGCCTTGAGTCCCACTTCCATTATATGACTGACAGACTGCAACAGTTTGAGTTAAAAGTCTTTGTGAACAAAGTCACCTACATCTTGAATGCCCTGGGGGTAAGCAGATAAACGTCACATTTTCAATTTTGGGTAAACTATCCCTTTAAGTTGTGAAATGCTTATGGTTCTTCATTGCAGCCAAGCAAGGCTTGAAAATAAGTCTACAGTGTGTAAACTCACTCCACATTTCCATGACCCTCTGCACTCTCCCTCACTACATTTCCTTCCAGAATCTCCTGAGTCTTCACAGTACAGATCTCCCCATCTTTGTTTTGTAGAACTGGTTCTGGATGAAAAAACACAAACACAAAGTTCCAAAACATCTCTCAGGCTTGCAGTTGTGTAGTGAACCATATTTTGAGAATGATTCTGAAAATCTGAAACATTGGGTGGAATCATTGATTTTGAGGGCCTCTTGACATTATCCTTACCTGTGAGGATGACAAGACTCTGTTGTCGCTGAAGGGCCGGGCTTATTTTAGAAGTTTTTTCAGAGAAGACTGGCTCAGCTATATCTTCATCACATCCGTTGGGCAAGCCATTCTGCTCTGGAGCAGGAACTGACCTCTTCCATGGCTTCAGCTTTAGAGATGGACCATCTGAGTTCAGAAACCTGTGGTTCACAAGTGAAAGAAGAAGCAGGTTTGATTCAAGACCACACTCAACCTGATCGTTACCTTACAAACCTCTTCAGGTTGACTGGCTGAGTGTTTATAACATCAAGGGCACAATGCCAATGCCAATGCCATAAAAACTCTATCAAAATTCCAGTGCATTACTTTGGAATTGCTTAAAAGAAATCATACAAGTCTGAGCGTGTGCTAACGGTTTAATTGCATAAACAAATACAGCTCAGTAAATCTATCTCTTCCCTACCTGCCCTCCTCATGTTCCAGGAGTTTCCTATAGGTCGCAATCTCTCTCTCCAGCCTCATCTTGGTGTTGAGGAGTTGGCTATGGTTCTGTTTCTGGACTTCCAGACCATCCCGCACATTTTCTAGTTCAGACTCCAGACCCCTGACAGACCGGGACAGATCCTTGAGCTGCACAGAGTACTGGAGCTGAGTGTGGTGCAGGGAGCTTTGGAGACTCCTCTCCTGGTGGAATAAAACAGAATAATTTTTTTCCAACATTTCCACCTACAAGCGAGACAATGGGATAGGCTCCAGCATCCCTGTGTCCCTTTATAGGACAATCTGCTTGGGGAATGGCTTAATGAATGGATGGAGTTTCATCTTCCATGTCGAGTCACTTCGGTGCCAGTGCCACTTCATCTATGTAACGACATCATGTTTTACTGGGTCAGTCCACCTGGACCAATATGGGACTAGGTGCCTTGCTCAAGGGCACAATGGTAATGGTTCACAGATTGCAACTTACAGTGTTTGATCCACCAACCTTCTTGTTATTGTTAATTCCCCTGAAGGCACCTGGAGTTGAAAACCTTGGCACAAAGGTGATGACTTAAGGAACCCACATTGCAGTGATCAAACCACTAATATTCCAGAAACTGAACATAACCTTCTGGATAAATCTATGATTTACAGGTTGGCTCAAGAGCACAATTGTGTTTGTGACATTGGGATCATGGCTTGTGGGGCATCAAACTAGCAACCTTCTGAGTAACAGCCTTGAGTTTTAACCACAACGCCACCACTGTAACGTATCTTAATCACGACACAGTGGTCACTGAAGATCCCAGTAACTCTACAGTGTTTGAACTGGGAATGAAGCAGTGGAACCTGGCTCTATAAACAAGTACATAGATTAGATTCCCTGAGGTCAACTTGTATAACATGGCACCTTCAAAGAGATTAGTTTTTGGTAACAATTTGTGGTTTTCTGCAGTACTTCATTAATAAATTATTGGTTCCCAGAACAAGGAGTGAAATCCAGCAGGGATCTGTCGTCCATTCCCTGGAGACAAAGTATTAATGTACGTTTGACACTCAATTCACACTACATAGAGGTTAAGTTCATAGATGACAGATTCATATCTGACTTGTTCTGGCAGACATTAAGACCTGCAAATGCGTTATGTAGCAGTAAGTGATATTCTAATTTGCCTATTATGAGTTAAGGTGAAATGGGTTCAGGAGTGCGTGTGTTTAGGTGTGTCGACATGTTTCTGAATTGGAGTGTGTGTTCGGGTGTGTCTGTGGGCATGTCTGTGGGAACCGAACGCACCAAGGCATGTAACGATTCGATTTCCACCTGTAGACGGTGCCATCGCTTTCTGGCCTCGGCGAGCTCGGCTCGTGCCTCCTTCAGGGCCTCGTCACCTGCTCTCACCTGCAGTGCACACAAAAAACAACACATGCAGAGTATACATAAGAATACCACAGAATACAATAAATCTTGTTACATTTTTAAAGCCTTTTTAATCATTGAGGCTCTACCACAGTGTGCCTTAGGACACCTCTTACTCATGGTAAAATGACTTTAATGCATAGTATCCCTCTCTGGGATATTGCTTTAATTATCCATGATTTACATCCCAAAATAAAAAATTACCTGCCAAATGACATCAGTGAGCACTGATAACTCAGTAGATCACATTAAAGAAAACTGAATTGATGCCCTTGTGGTTCGTGTTGATGTATATCACAGTCTAGGAATCACTTCAGTCTCCATCTGATAAGAGTGGAGTATAGTGCTACTTAACCAAAAATCGAAGAAATACCATGTTTTTAAACTGTACCATGTTTCTGGACATGTACTATGGTGTTACCATGTTTCTCAGGAGATGATTTTTAGTGGTAATATCATGTGTTTTGTGACATTTACCATGGTAATACCTTGTTTTTTTGGACATGTTACTATGTAAAACCATTTTCAATGGTACCAGAATGTCTTTTGGACACCTACCAAGTACCTTGGAGCACCACTGTATTAATACCATCTGTTTACTATTGTACCAACATAGTAGGTATTTGTAAAAATGAGCTGCAGTGTGTTGTTGTTTTTCAAGAAGAGTTGCGAGGCCAATGGCCCATGTTTTTGTGTGAGGGCATAAATTCTGCTCAAGCACACTGGGAGACAAATGAACAATCACCTACTGATGAAAACAGAAAAAAGACAATGGTTATGCTCAATAGGACTAGCATCCCTCATTCTGTTTTGAATAATAATGGTGGCTCTTAGCAGTCTTTTCACTTACACACACACACACTATGACCGCTCTGCAGTGCCCTGGCCAGCAGACCGTTGAGAGTGTTTGAAAGAGAGAGAGAGAGCAAATACTCGTACCTGTGGCGGAAATGCAGCTGTGGGGCTGGTTGCATCCTTTCGGGGTCTTCTCTGTGAAGCGGGACCGGAGCCTGGGGCTGGATTTGGTGGCGTGGCTGAATCAGGGGTACTCTGGGCTGGGCTAGAGTGGTCGCACTGGGTGCTGGTCCGGGAGAGATCCATTCCTCTGCCATCCTCTCCTGCAGCAACCTGCGCTAGCACTCTATCACACTCCTCTTCTGCTCGCCGCTGGTGCTGATCCAGCTCTCTCTGTCAGCCAACAAAGGGGGGGGGGGTGGAAAATCAGAGGGAGGAAGAGGAGAATTTAAAGGGCTCCTCTTGTAAATTTCCTTCATCTTTCGATATACAAGGAAAGGATTAACAACTTCTTCCTGAGTCCAAAACGACAAAAATGTCTCATTCTGACATCTATGATCCAAATTAATTTGTACGTATTTCCATTTCATTGACTATGAGGCCTGCCCAGTCAGAGTTAGGTCATGTAAAGAGGATATATGTGACTCTGGACCACAAAACCAGTCTTAAGTCACTGGGGGTGTATTTGTAGCAATAGTATATTGTCAAATACTGTAAATATATTAAAACTTAATTTTTTATTAGTAATATGCATTGCTAAGAACTTCCTTTGGACAACTTTAAAGGTGAATTCTCAGTATTTTGATGCATTAATCTCAATTTGGAAAAATGTACACTTATGGCTGGTTTTGTGCTCCAGGGTCACATATAATGTTATTCGTAAACCTCTAAAAAGTAATGCTAAAGATCAGATCACATCAATACCGAATGTTCACCCTGAACACGATTTATAATCAAAACAGCTGATTCTTATGGAGCTACTTACGTGGGGGTTAAACTTTGTTACAGACAGATTGAAGTTTAAAATTTTGTCATGTAAACGTAGTAGCTACAACAAAATGTTAAAACCAATTCAACCAATAACATTTGGAGTCATTTTTACAGTTGAACTTTTGGTTTAGTAACTGTATTTGTATTAGTAAATGCTTTTAGTGCATTGATTGTGCTAAACCTATATATATATATATATATATATATATATATATTATTTGCAAAAACAGCAATTGTGCACAAATGAAAAGTACAAAAGATGTCCTAATACTGGCAAAATCTATAACGTCTAATAATAATTAAAAGTTAGGTAAGTTCAGATCCATCATTCCCTATACACACACCCATTCCTCCAGGCTAACCGCAACTTGGCGTTAAGACATTAGGCAACATTTTTAACAAGTATTTTTACTAAAGACAGACGTCAAGGTTTCTCTCGTTAAATGCTTAAGATGACTGACGGAACATCACACGCACAGTGACACACAATTGCACAATTAGAGACAATCACTAACTGTCATTAAACCAAACAGCGTCTCCACCTCATGTTCTTCCATGATTTGCTGTAACTCCTTCTGGGATTCATAAAGCTGCTTTTCCAGGAGAGTGTTGGTCGTTTCCATCTCTTTCTTCTCTAGCATCAGCTGTGACACCTCCTGCTCCTTTAGGAGTCGGAGTTTCTCCTCGGTTTCACACCTACACACACATACGCACAGTTATTTTAAATTGAAAATACATTTAAAGGGATACTCCACAGATTATTAATTACTTACCCCCATGTTGTTCTAAACCTGTAAAAGCTTTGTTTGTTGTCGGAACACAATTTAAGATGTATTGGATGAAAACCGGGAGGCTTGTGACTGTCCCATTTACTGCCAAGTAAATAACGGCATCAAGGTCCAGAAAAGTTTGAAAGACATCGTCAGAATACTCCATCTGCCATCAGTGGTTCAACTGTAATGTTATGAAGCTGCAAGAATACTTTTTGTACTGAAAGAGAACGAATTTGATGGCAGTCAATGGGACAGTGAAAAGCTTCCCAGCTTTCATCCAAAATATTGCGTTCCTAAGACGTACGCGTTTATGGGTTTGGAATGACATGGGGGTAAGTGATTAATGACAAAATTTTCATTTTAGGGTTAAGTAACCGTTTAAAACTAAAACATGTTACACTCTTGAATGTAATAGTAATAAATGTACAAATGGACAAAGATGTCTTTCAGGGTCATAGATCACCGAAAGCACTATTTTTTAAAGTAACGATAAAAAAAACTAACAAAAATAAAGAAATAATAATTTTGTAATATATGGTTTATATTATACAATTTATTAGTATTTAATTAAATGTATCAATTAAATAGTCATTTCTTACAAACCCCAAAGTAAAACCCCTGTTGAAGAAACACCACCTTAAACACAGGTTGATTTTTTTTACCACAGAGGAGTCCCACAGAGCACAAATGGATTCCTAATTCAGTTTATAAAAAAACAAAAAAAACAAAAAAAACAGTAGTGCTGACAAAAACACACTTACAATGAAAGCATAAGTCAACATTGCTTAACTGAAAAATGAGTCTGTGGTAATCAACTGTCTATTCAACCGAATTTCACATTTAGACATACAATCTCAGCGCACAAAATAAATCAATCAATCATATTTCACCTACAAGCACTGATGTTGTAGGAAAATTAGACTTATTATGTGTCATATTTGTTAATTTACTGAACTTACCACAAGAGGGCGATCAGATGTTCAAGTCACAATATTTAGTTTTTCTGATGTGAAATATTCCATTGGCATGTTTGGAATGCAGACTGTATTATGAATACAGTCCACAGTATGCAAATGTTCTGATTTGTTTTATTTGGACAAATTACAGAACACAGTGGGTTGGGTAGAGTTTGCCACAATGCAAATTGCTTTAACCTTTAACTTAAAAAAAAAGAAAAAAAAAAAGAATGTGTCTCATAGTTTGACTGGACTAATTAAAACAGTTGTGTATGTGTATTTATTACATGTGTGCAAAAAAAAAAAAAAAATATATATATATATATATATATATATATATGATTTAAGTTGAAAAAAGTAATAACAAAAAAACATTTCTTGTTTAATTAAATTTTGTA
>JAUMHE010000079.1:3906175-3916179 GCA_032359235.1 Enteromius mattozi
ACTTTTGAAATGAACTACAAATATTTAATTTAGTCTTGATGTGTAGCTATAAAGGCTGCATGCAATACAGTGCTAAAACTGGTAATTTCTTTAATACTTTCAGATGAATTATGGCATGTCACACCACAGTACCTGTATGATTTATATAAAGTGGTGCAGTATGAATGTAATGTTAAATGGCTGTTATTGTTAGCAAACGTTATAAAGTGGTACTCTTTTGTTATGTCTATCTGACCCATCAAACCCTAAATTCTGGGGTATTAACCTAGAATTAATGATTATTCATGAAATCGTGTCGATCAGGTTAGGCGAGCCTCAGGGCTCTGTCCTGGGCCATTTTAGAGACGCACCCTGGACACACCTGTTTGATGCTTTTCCGATAATCATTACCATAAATAAGCTTAAAAAACCACACCCCTCAGTCAAACTGTATAAAAAGACCCTTGGCTCTCCAAAACCATTAAGCAGCTGTCAGAGGTGTCCAAACAAAGCGCAAAGGCAAAAGGAACGGAAACCATGACTCAGGTTACCCAATCTTTTTCACGCAAGAGCTTTTCCAGCTCCAGCTCTCGTCCCTTCACCTCGCTCTCGCTCAGCGGTGGATACTCCAAGCGCATCGCCGTCGGTCATGCGCCAAGTGTCTACGCAGGTGCCGGGGGCTCCAACATGCGCGTCTCATACGCACAGAGTAGCAAGAGCGGTTTCGACCTGGCCAGCGCGCTCGGCGGCGGTGACAATGGCTACGGTGTGGCTTTTAACGAGAAGACCACCATGCAGAACCTCAACGACCGTCTGGCGAGCTACCTGGAGAAGGTGCGCTCCCTGGAGAAAGCCAACGCGCAGCTGGAGCGCCAGATCCGGGAGTGGTACGAGAAGAGAACCCCTGTCTCCAGAGACTACAGCCACTATTACATTACCATCGAAGATCTGCGCAAAAAAGTGAGTAATTTTATATTACAAAACTGTAACACTTATATTATTTGGCACGTGGAAATGGTAAATATAATCGTTTTAGTATTAAAGTCATAAGTAGTATATTTTATTGACAAAACTGTAAATTAATAAAACTAAAACTTTAAAAAAAGATGACCAATGTTTGTATATATATATATATATATATATATATATAACAACCCTGGTGATATTATTATCCAATACAAACATTGGTGACAATATTATTTATATATATATATATATATATATATATAAATGAAGACTAGAAATTTTATCTTGGCTCCCAGCTGACATAAAGCAAGTTTAAGTAATAAAGTAACCACAACTAAATAAAACTAATAAATAAAAAGCAATAATCTAAATAGACATGTTTTAGAACAAATACACAAACTATATAATGGATGCATAAAAAAATATATGAAAATATATATAGAAATGCAAAGGGAGTCTCATTTTTTTAATCTGTTTGTCTTCAGATCGCTGTCGCCAGCCAGGACAATGCCAGAATCATCCTTCAGATTGACAACGCCAAACTTGCAGCCGAGGACTTCAGAGTCAAGTTAGTACAACAAAAACCTTTACCTGCTAATTCCATCAATTAAAACCTCTTTTCATGAAGTTTATATAACTAATATCACATTCCATTCTAGCAATTAGGTAAAAAAACAATCTAGACTGGTAAACCAAGCTTTAATTCCCAGCATTATTAATCTCCCACACCCACATTTTAACACTTGAGTTTTTTAGATTCCCAACCTGACTATTGTTATTCTTGCCGACTTCAGGTATGAGAATGAATTGGCCATGCGCCAGTCGGTGGAGGCTGATATCGCCGGTCTGAGAAAGGTTCTGGATGAACTCACCATGACTCGCTCCGACCTTGAGATGCAGATTGAGGGTCTGAAGGAGGAGCTGGTCTACCTGAAGAAGAACCATGCAGAGGTGAGATCAAAAACCTTTAATAGCCTTCCAGGCATGGCAAACCTAGTGCAGTAAAGCAAGATCATTACCAAATAATCCACCAAACCAATTATTTTCTCCAATCAAGTGTAATTTTAAAAATTAGGCACTATTACAAACAGTAGTCCTGTAATTAAATGTTACCGCGGAGCACTGGAGGTTATTCACATTTACCACTCCAATAGGAAATTTGTGTGAAAGTTCATGTAAAAATGTAATAATTTTCTCTACCAGTAGGGGGAGCTTTATTTGATCGAAACTGCATAGCCAGACCCCTTATTATTACTCTCCGCTCAAATTGCTACTAGTAGTAGTTTTAATGAATGTTAAAAAAAGATATTTCCTGCTAGCTGCATCTAGAGGGAGCCATTTGCAACTTTTTTGCGAAATTTCACTACTCAAAGATCAAGCACGTCCATCTCCTGAAATATCAATTGGCAACATTTTTCGAAAAACATGCAATGGATGAAAAGGTGCATACGCTAACAGCTACTGTTCTGTAGGAACTCGCAGCTCTTCGTGCTCAAATGAGCTCCAGCAGCGTAAACGTAGAGGTTGACGCCGCACCTCAGCAAGACCTGGCCCGCATCTTGGAGGAGATCCGACACCAGTATGAGGTAGTCATCGAAAAGAACCGCAGAGATACCGAGTCCTGGTACAAGGCCAAAGTAAGTGTTTTGGATCGTATTCTCGATGGCTAAAACATACACAATCATCCAGATATTGACCTCAAACTTCTATCCCTTCAGTTCGATGAACTGAACAAGCAGGTAACCACCAGACAGGAAGACATCTCAATGTCCCGCAGTGAAATCAGCGAGCTCAGGAGGACACTTCAGAGCCTGGAGATCGAACTACAGTCACAGCTCAGCTTGGTAAATGTCTATCTGTCTCTTTGCAATTCATACTAGCTTTAACATTTCCACAACCACTAGGGGGAGATTTATTTTATCCAACATCCACAGCCACACCCCTTATTATTATTCTAGGCTCAAGTTTCTAGTAGCTTTGATCAATAATGTTGACATTTTACAATAGCTGCCTCTAGAGGGAGCCATCTGAGCAATTTATTACGCACCCTCACCGTTGTTCTATGCTTTATGATTTGACAGAAAGCAGCACTGGAAGGCACACTGGTAGAGACAGAGTCACGGTACACCATCCAGCTCAGACAGTTGCAGGCCGTTATTAACGGTCTGGAGATGGAGCTTTCTCAGATGCGCATAGACATCGAAAGACAGGGCAGCGAATACAAACTGCTCCTGGACATCAAGACCAGACTAGAGTTGGAGATCGCTGAGTACAGGAGACTTCTGGATGGAGAGGAACTGCAGTAAGTTTTTAACAAATACACAAATAAACATCTTTATAAAGATCCCAAAAGTTGCACGATATTTATTTATTTTTTTGTTACAGGAGACAGACAATCAAAGTTGTAGAGATTGTAGCTCCTCCTCCCAAGCGTGAGTGTTTTTAAAGTGTTCTTTATTTGGGAATTTTTTTTTTATTATACTTATAAAAAACTATTTACTATTATAAAATACTACATAAATCAATTTAAATAATTTTAATTCAAATACAATTCAAATGTTGATATTTAGTTGCATTTGTGTAGCTTTAACGAAATAATTTTACTTTATTTTTGCTTTCCAGCCGAACCTGTTGTGACCAAGCGTGTTCGCACAGTAATCGAAGAGGTGGTTGATGGAAAGGTCGTTTCTCGAACAGAGGACGTTGACGTTGAGGTCTTGAAGAAGTAAAAAACGACAGCGATGAGATCCATAAATCCGGCATGAATTTTCAGCCTCAGAACGGCTGATTAAATTATCCCTGTGCAACATGCCATGTGAAATGCCAAGAAAAAATAAAAAAGACAAGCTGCGAAATTGAATGTGTTAGTTCTTTCATTCCTATAGGAGTAGCAGGTCGATATTTATCAAAAACAACACTGAAAATAGAAGTTTGAGCTGTATTATATTTGATTTGACGTGTGTCACAAGCGCCAAAAGACGAGTCAGCTTAATTAAGCACAATTTCAAAAGGTACGCCAGTAAGAAACAAAACAGTCTGTACAAAAGACGTACTCGCTCTCTCACAAACATACAAACACACAAACACAACTGGGAGATATACAAACATGACATACAATTTCCTGTGTACTTTTATGACATCTTAAAAACATACTAAAACAAAAATAACCACCATTATCTTTTCAGAACACTTTTAATATATAACATTGTATTTACAAGTATTTCACATATGACACTATGTAGTTAAGAGCCCCCCCCCACCCCCCCCACCCCACAGGTGTCCGTATCTGACAAAATGTTCAACATAAATAATTAAACAGCATATTTTTCCCCATCACACAATTACAGTATAAATTCTACAGTAGCACAGCTGACTACCACAGTCAGTTGCAAAGTGCTGTCCTTTTTTCATTCGTTTTTTGTTAAATACAAAAATACCACCACTTCCGACGCAACGCCGGTAGTAAATTTCTAGCTGCTGCGCTATAACGACGTACACTGAAGCAAAATCGGCTCACATTCAAAACGGTGGGCGGGATTGGTCCTTAATTCCAAATCGTTTGCGCAATGGCACCGCTAAACATTGTATAGGGGAGAAATGTTCATAAAAACATTCGCAAACAATTACGATGGTCCGGAGTGTTATTTTAAAAACATTTTACTCCATAATTCTTGCGTATCTTTTCTCTGCAGAATGCAGAAAGTGATCACTTAAAACTAAAAACGCATTAAATATATTGATAGTTACATTTTGCACTTGCGGTGAATAAAACATTAAAGCGGCCAATGAGTTCTGATGAACAACTCAAATCTGAAGGTAATCGGTTTCTTACAGTAGACGTTTTGCAAATTTGATCGTACAAATAGAAGAAAATTGGTAATTGTGAATATGTGGTGATCTTTACGCTAACCAGAGACTAAATCATACATTAAACATTTAATTTGCGTCCATACTTATCAATTGAGTATCTAGTTTCCGCCAACGAAGCTGATGTGAAATTCACAGCTTTAATTTCTAAATAAAATGCTTCAAAGATCCGGCAAACATGGATCTGAAAGAAGAACAGCTGCCTGATGCATATTTAACGATACAAACGCCAGCCGAAACGTACTACACGTAGCCTTGCAATAAATAGCGATTAGCCAAAGCGACACACCAATCGGTTTTAGAGGCAAACAGCTGTGAAATTTGGCAGCAAGAAACGTCTTTACCATGGCTCAATTTCAGCGCAGCTGGTGGCCTGATCATTTCGCTAAATTTAGAGAGAACTGTAAAGTTACCATGGAAACTTTATCAAGTAACAAAAGTCTAAGTACTTTACGAAAAACTATCTTTAAAGCGCCAGGGTAAAAACGAATTAACTGTGTATCGTTAAAAGATTTGTTTTTTGTTCAACGATAAAAGTATGTTAACGATTTTAACTTATGTTTCAAACATAAACGTTAAAACAATTACAGTCACAGTCGGGAAAAGGGAAGAGAATGGGCCGAGCACCTGTTGCTTTCAAGTTCACTGCTAAAAATCCTCCAAAACAAATAAATAGAACATAAAACGTGCTGTCGTTAGTCGCAAGAGTTAATTCTGATATGGACTGTGGCTCATTTCAGCTTTTGGCACAAAAGCAAAAGCAAATTTCTTTCTCTAACCCAAATAATTAACATCATTAACAGTACCTACTCATCAGTAACCTGATACTTTTAGTTTAGTTTTTTTTTTTTTTTTTTAAACAAAAAATCCCCTTAAGTCATTGTTTGTCGCTGTAAAGTGCAATAGTGCATTTTCGTCTGTATTCTAGCTTGCGGGCGGTCATGTCCGCTGCCTTTCAGCAGGGGGCGACAGCGAGCTGAGCGCAGATCTCACTGGCAGTAGTTGTAAATCACAGAAGAACCTCAGAAACACTGAAAGACGGCGTTCATTCTTCCTTTTCGACCGGAGGCTCCGTCTCGCATGGCTTTACGATCTCCTCAATGTAAACTTTCAGAATCGCATCGCAGACAAAGCGGTACTGGCTCTGAAAACAAAGAAAATGGATATCAAGTGACTCAGATGTTTAATGAATAAACTAAACAAAACCATATTTATTAACAAACGAAATAAGATTTGATTTTAAATCTGTTTTAAGTCTGGATTAACCAAAATTTTCAGTTTGTAGCGTCGAATCTTAGATATTTTGAGATACTTAATCGTTTTTTTGAGATACTTAATAGCAAGTTAACCAAATTCATAGTAGAACTCTAAATTGTTTTGTGGAAAAAATATCAATATACAAGGAAGAAATTCTTTTGTTTTGCAAAGTTTATAGCATGGAATCTTAGATACTTATAAACTTGTAAGTTAAGAGTAATTAAAGTAAATTGTTTTCGTTGCTTTGGGGAAAATTCAATTCAACACAATTCAATTAAGTGGTTTGACTCAATATTTAGAGAGTCTGTCTGTATTAATCCACTGCCATAAACTGTTTTCAGAAAATGCTTTTGCGATAAATGCTCATCTACATACTAATGTGGACGAGAATACTCACTGCAGTCTGGATCATCATGGCACGCTGGTCTCTCATGGTTCTGACGATGTCTAAAGGATAAACTGACTGACCACTTTCTATCAAACACATCGCTGTTTCCATGGTGATAAGCACCCCGGTGCGACCAATCCCAGCGCTGGAAAAAAAAGGGGTGGAGGTAATAAACATTAAGTTTTTTTAGCTTATGAGATGTTGATTGTGGATACTGTCTTTACTGGACATTTCTTTTATGCCTGACCTGCAATGAACCACTACAGGTTCTGATGCGTCCACTCTTTTGCTGCGTACTTGACTGACAAAGTTCAAAAAGTCTGACGAATCATCTGGAACGCCGTGATCAGGCCACGCCAAGTACTGCATCTGACAAATCTGCCTTTCTTCTTTACTCTGAACAAAAATCCAAACGCATATTAGAACAGAAATCTATTTGCACTAAAAATAAAAACATTTAAAGAGATACGTCACCTCCAAGTGTGTAAGCGTCAAATCTCTGTGCAGGTACGCCGAGTTCCCTTCCTCTGACACACATGTAACCTGAAAGCCTCCATAGGTGCCACTTGCCGAAACGTTTGGCCAGTATTGATGACATTTCACCTGAAACAGAAGATATATCCTCTAATAGAATTCAGAACACAACCATGTGGAGGACAAAAGTAACAAAATAGCATTTTTGCATCATTAAACTTCCATAAAGTGATGTTATATGAAGTGTAAATATTAAAAGACAAGTAATGTAGGGCGGGACTTGACACACCAAGCCAAAATTGGTCATTGATTAATATTTAAGCCTCGCCCCTAGGTTGTGGGTATATTAGCAGAAAGAAAAAGCAGTTTGCTAATTTTTACATTTTAATTATAGAAACAATAAGATCAGACTATTGAAAGGAATTTAAGAATAATAAAAAAAAAAAATTAAGAATAACAAAGCAAAGAATCTGACACATACATATGACCAGGGGAGTCATTTATTTGTAACCTAGTAAATTAATTCATGACATTTTTCAGTTTACTATATGTATTAAATGGGCAATTGTTGATGTTCACTAATTATAGTTCATTAAAAATAATTTAGCATATAAAAACAGGATTTTTAAAACTCTTTCTTACAGAATTTTATTTTATTCTATTATTTCATATTTCTATGAATTTTCTATTTCTATTCGTATTATTAAACATATATATACACATATACATGTACATTCAGTCAAAAGTACAAAGGCAGCGCTCTGATATACAACATTGAATTTACATAAACATGAGATTTTGTCAAAACTGTCTTCTCTGGGACAGTCTTCTTGGGGGGCTTCATGAGCGCGGAATGGCCGCTGACTATCTGGAGGTCACATGTCCGAAAATGTGAAAAAAGCAAATTTTCAAACAGACATTATCCTTATAAACAAACTGTGTATGTGAACTATAAACAAGTACATTCCTGCCTGAAAACCTCTTAAAACTATATTAAAACGACACAAAAACTGTAATATTTATAAAATGATACTGGATTTGGGCACCACCATGACGCTCACTCTAGTTCTGATATCAGTCTAAAATTGCACTCTTATCAGCCAATCAGATTCAAGGACCAGAAAAAACTGTTGTATGAATATACTTTTAAGAAATATCTTCATACCCTGCCACGTTCGACTTGTGTCGTGAGCATGACCACTAGAGCGGCGCTCTGTTCCCACACCATCTGCCAGAAGTCGGAGCAGGTCCCAGGAAGAGGCCCTTGGCAGGCGATATACCGCTTTACTTCCCCTTTACCAGGGATTTCCATCTGAATACACACAAATATATACAGATGACAGTTTTCCAAGAACAAAACGTTGACAAAATAACTTTTAAATCACCATAATTAAATGATGAATGCTTACATTAATGAAATTTGCATTGATGTAATCGTCAGTGCCCTTCAACACAACTCGAGTGGTGTCATCTGTGTCACGAAATAAAGCGGCATGAGCGTCCAGATAATCACGAAAACATCTCTGAGTGCAACACAAACACAAGCTGTGTGTACTCACATGGAGAAATGTCCCGATAGCGGTTTTTGGAGATGTTTTGCGGCAATCTGGCACATGACATGGACATCCCAGGACGCTTCCTGTACAGTTGCTGTAAAAAAAAAAAAAAAAAAAGTGAATGTTTTAGCAAAACAAAATGCAATTTCTGCCTAAGATTTCTACAAAAATACTTTTCACTGTGTGTTACTGTGCAATATTGGCAGTTTCATTTTCATAGCTGAATTGGTACAAGGTCACGACAAACAGGAAGTAATTGAGACGAGCCTGAAACGAGCAACAGGAAATTATGTAACTAAAATGTAATGCAGCAGACAACCCAGTGCAATGCAGGATTTCTAGATGTAGACAGCAAGCAAACGAAAATGAAAATCAAAAGAATATGTGATACACACACACACACACTTTGCAGTTTATATATATTTATTTACAATACATGTTGCAATTAATCTTAAACATAAGAGCAGCAATGTAATTTATTTATCATTTCTTATTAATTGATGACATTTTGTATTAAACAAAATCAATTGTTTTGACTATTAAAAAAATCAATTTGTTTTGTTTATTAAAAAAATAAAAACATTATTTGTTAAACTATTAAAAGGGATATACAGTGACTGAATACATAGATATATAACATTATACATATATTGTAACACAAATATTATAACATTATAATAAATATATAATAACAATTTTTAAAAAATATGTTAATATTGTCTAATATTTCTTAAAACATAATTCATTAAATAAAATTGATATCTTAATATTGGATCTACATTGCCTGAATAAATATGAAAATTTTAATAAATATTAAAATATATATATTTTTTATTTAGAATATATGTATCAATCAATCTGACACATAAGACCAGCAATGTACATTATTTGTAAATTAATAATATGTACATTTATGACATTTTAAAACTTGTATTAAAAAATAATAATAATAATAACAATAATAAATTAATTAGTTGATTAATTTACAGCTAACATGAAAATATAATTAATAAAAATTTTATATTCTTTTAGAAACATGTTCACAATTTCTATTTCATTTCTTAAAATATTATTAGTTAAATTCTTAAAATGAATACCACAACTAAACATTAAAAATATAAATATATAATGGCATAATAAATATAACATATTATAATTTGACAATGATTTTGACTAATATATATATATATATATATATATATATATGAAAATATGTAAGATTAATACAATATTATTTTCTAAATTTTTTTCATAAATAAAACTGCTCTATCTACAGTGCCTAAATAAATATAATTATAATCTAATAATATCTAATAATATATTAAAAATGTATTTACAATATATGTATACATCTGTCGCATAAGACCACCAGTGCAATTTATTAAATTAATTTATGACATGTTGAAATATATTAAAAGTGTAGACATTATACTAATATATAAAAATCTACTATAGGAAATCTAAATTATTTATATATACACCTTTATATCAATACACTATCTATCAATCTATATATA
>JAUMHE010000079.1:3920594-3937802 GCA_032359235.1 Enteromius mattozi
TTTAAAATATACTTAAAAGTAAGCGTTAAGTAGCAGACACTAGCATTTTATGTCATCTGCTATCATCTAAACAATTCTAGACAAAAAAAACAACATGAAGTTTTTATTTTTATATATTTATATATTTTTTATATTATTCATGATATTAGTTTTTAGCTTCCAAAAAGTGCATCTGTAGTTGAACAACCAAAAAAAAAAAAAAAAAAAAAACGCACCTTAACGTTAAATCCGAATCGTCCGTTCTCATCCGGCTTCATTTTAATCAGAACAAGATTATCATGAGGCACGGCTCCATTCTGTGGAAAAAAACAAATATGAATCAAACACATGTAGCGTTTATATTTGTAGTAAAGTCAAACTATAAATGAGAGATTAGAGCGAGTATGTCTGTGAGAGAGTGTTTTCCTGACCATGCTCTTTCCTGACGCCGCAGGTACGTTGTAGAGTTCGCCGAGGTGCTCGTCCAGCTCGTGCTGGGACTGAGATCTGCCGTTGTGGGTCAGAGGCTCTCTTCTGGACTGTTTTGGGGGCAGAGCCGGCGGCTGCTCGTCTGTCGTCACATCAGGAGACCTGGAGAACATTCATGCAAAAATGAATACATGAATACATCACGTATTGCATCTGTGGGCGATGTAGCTTAGAGGTCAGAGCCAGTAACTGCAAGATACAGCAAATAAATACAGAAATTAGATGCTAATAAATAAAGTCTGGAAAACAGAGTCTAGGCATGATTTGTATAAAGGTGTACATGTGTAAGTGTTTAGCGCCATCTATCGCATTTTTAGAGAAAGTAATATCTCACCACTTTTAATAAAGAAACGGACTGATGAGCATAGGTGAATAATTATGCAGTTTTTATGCCTTAATACAAATTTTCAAGGACGCACCCACTGAATCCTGTCCAATCTGTTTTTACATTTAGATGCAAGAAAGAATAGCCTATTAAAAATTCTATTTTATAAATAAATGTAAAAACATCCAAAATCAAAATTCTGTATGCAAAAATGACAATTATGAAAATGTAATTAAAAGATGCATTTGTATATGTGCTATTTAAATATTCTTAAGCTGAACATATTGAAAAAACACTAAACTTAAATTAAAAGATTTATGTAAGGTATTACAATATTAATACAATTAAGTAACTACTCAATTTGAAAGTTTAATAGTTAAAATTATTAAGCTGGGTTCTTTACTATACGAAAATGCTTTTAAAGAGTTAAATCTGGCACTTTCCACTATGTGATAAAACAATAAAAATAATGCTGAAACATTGGCAATAAAGTGATTCATCACAATATTCTTAAACTAGCATAATGTAATAATTTCTCCAAATATGTTTTTACGAATTAAAAATAAATACATAAAATAAAATAAATCATAGTGCAGCAAAAACTAAAATCAATAATGAAATAAACAACAAAAAATAGAAGTTAACATCAATAGAAATTTTTTACTCTTACACTGTAACATTTATATTATAAGCTTTTTTCTTCTTCAGTTTTTAGCACTATATATGAAGAAACAAATGTCCAAAAAATTAAATATCCAATACTGACTGATAAATAAGAAATTCTACGAATTATTTTTATTTACTTTAATTTTAATACTTTTTTTTTTTATTATTTTTTTTTTGCATTTATTAAAATTTATGCATAACTCAGACCTCTCACACATCTTTTCACTTATAAATTTTTCATAACTTTCATAACTTTTCCAGTTGTGCGTGATTTTCAGACCCCATACAAACAGCAATTTCTAGCGGATCGAATATTTTAGAGTCAAGTGTAACTAGACAACTTTGATTCACAGTTTTTTTCCAAGCCAAAAAAACCCCAAAAACCTCAATTTAAACGTTTGATTTAAACTTTTAAAATTCCCTGATCCCAAGTTTTTTTCCATAACCGTGGGAACTTTGTAAGTGGGGATAAACTGAACTGTAAACCATCCAAAGATCATGTGTAAGATGATCTGATTCCCCCGATTCCCCCATTTCCAGACTTTTCATAAAGCAGCGTATCCTAGGCAACAAGGATGATTTATGTTCTGTAAGTAAGTAGCAGGAGGCATGAGCAGTGCTGTATATCTGCTGGGTGTTTAGCGAAGATTTCCAACAATTCATCAAAGCTCTGCATATTTGCATAGCAGGCGAAGAGTATTAAGACCCGGGACTGTTGCTCAGAGAGAAGCCATGTCTGCGGACACACACACACACACACACACAGGGTCTCATTATGAATGCTCAGATTTCAAGCATGAAAGCCCCTCTGCTCTGCAGTCTACAGACAGCGCTCAGCGCCCCGGCCTCCAGGACATTTACATAATAAAAACAAACGAGGCTAAAAAAATTTGCTGTTAGAGCGAAGACCAGGATTGTTTGGACTGTCAGGCTGAAGGGAGAGATATCCGATTCGTCTTTTGTGTTGTTTAACTGTGGGTTGTGACAGTTGAATGTGCCGAGTCGAAAACGCTGAATGGCGTAAAATTGTTCGCATTAACCAGTTGAAATGAATGAAGGTTAGAGTACAGTCTGCCTGATCCGCTTAACATACAAATTTAGACTTACTTCAACATTGTTTTTGCAGATATTTCTTTTTAATGTTAGACAACTAATTGCTTTAACTAATGAAAACTAGTAGTCTGCGATTAATCAATTAGCTGGGTTTACTGTAGCATTTATATGTTCAACTTTTTTATGGAAACAATGAGCCTAAAACAACATACGCAAAAACATAAGAATGGTTTACGAATTATTAACTAAACTACAAGACTACAGAAATGAGGTTAACGTAAAAAAAATTAAATAATATAAACTGCCAATAAATTTTTACTATTGCCTAATCATAATTTTTTTTTTGGCGCAAACTACAAATTTACGCATTAAATTGAATGTGATAGTTTGCGTAAACTTTTTTAAATTTGTTTAACTAAACCACATGACTGCAATAATTAATAAAAAACTGGCACTAAATTTTACTATTATATTTTTTACCATTATACTTTCACTCTTGCACAAACTATAAATGTACACGTGAAAGTGCACGCAAACATGTTTTTGTGAATGATTAATTAACCTAAACAACTGCAGTAACTAGGTGATCAAATAAAAAAAATAACACTGAAAATTGAAAATAAATGTCACTAATGATGAATTGAAACATTCTTACACAAACTATAAACTTACGAATTAATGCCACAGTTTGTGCAAGTGTTTTTATGGATAATAGTAATAATAATAATAAAAATAAAAAAAACTATATTGTACCGCAAATAAATAAAAAATAATGCAAACTGCCAATAAATTTTACTGTGGATTATTCGTAAAAATCTAACTTTTTAAAATATAAGTAAATACTTTTTTACTATAAACTTACACATTAAATTAAATGCAGTAGTTTGTGCAAACGCATTTTATGAATGATTAACTAAACTAAAAGTAACCAAAAATTAGTATAAAATTTTACTATAGATTTAATGTAGCGATCTTACATAAACTTTTGTGCGTACATGTTACAGGACTCCGATCAAAATAATAATAATAATAATGAAAACTGGCAATAAGTGTCACTACTGATAAACTGAAACTTTCTTATGCATAAGCTATAAACTTACAAATAAATTTTTAAAGCACCAGTTTTGCGCAAAAATGCATATATAAACTAAAGGGCTCCAATAACTAGGTATCGCAAATACATAAAAAAAAATTATAATAATAATGCAAACTGTCAATTTATGTCACTATTGATTCATTTAAACATTCTTACACTAACCTATTAATGTACGCATTCATTTGAATATAATAGTTTGCGCAAACAAACAATTTTTACAAATGATTAACTAAACTACAGGACTTCACTTACTAGGTGTTCAAACCAAATTTTTACGCATTAACTTTTGAAGTAATTTTAAATGTAAGAATTTGTGCAATGTTTGCGTCTACACCAGCGAATGATATGGTCTGTTTATTATAAGCTCAAACCTGCCGCTTTAAATTCTCAAGCGCGTGATAGCAGGATTGATTCTGATTGGTTGTCAATGTTTCTCTCGTTAACAGTTGGAAAACAAAATCTCTGAATTTCTGAAAATGATTCCCAACGATATCGTTTCTCTGTCATTTATCGCTATAGTTGCGGTGTGGACGCAGCTATTCTTTAACATTTAGAACTCTATCTTTATCGTTATCATTATTGCTATCTTTAACGTTATCGTGCTTGGTGTGAACGGGGCTTTACTCTTACATTGTAACATTGACATTATAAATATGCTACACACAAAATGTGCAGTGTACACTTAACAAAACTAAACAAAATGATATCATTGTCGAATTTGCATTATGAATTTTAATTGGACCTTACTTTCTTCTGATTATTTTCATGCTAAATTTTGTTCAGACTATTCCTGCTTACATCTACTGAATTTTGAACAGAACCGTGATTTGTCTATCACCACATTTCACCTTACAAGCATTTTTTTTCTCCATAATCAGGTCAAAAAAAAAAGATAAGATTCTTTAAAACTCTAATCTTTATGTAGAACATGAGAACTTCACATCAAAGGGCTTTTGACGCACACGATGAATCGAAAGTGAGCTGGACAGCCTAGATTTGGAAATTCTGACATTGCGAAATGAGACGGCACGATCTGAGAAAGGAAATGCGTGGTGGCAGATTATTCCAATGGAAAATGATGCTGGGTTCATCGGCGTGAATTCAATCAGCCGTGCCACCGTAACACATTGAACTGTGCCCACCACAAAGCTGAAAGCAATTTCCCCTTCTTCAAATGCTCACCGATTCTCAGGCTGAAATGTGTGTGAAAACAGTGTCGAACCACGAACGTGTCGTTTCGTCAGAGTTGTGTGGTCACACGATATTAAACCTCAGGTTGCCAGCGAGAGTGCGCATCTACTGTGTGGTGCTAAAATAAGAACAACATTTCGCAGCGGAAACTTTGATGACTCAAAGTGTGTCAGTCCAGCCCTTGTGTGCTGAAAACGCATCGCTGGGCAGATCAGAATCTAGAATCCTGATTACAAATATTAAAATGATTAAACTGCACATGGCAGGATGATAGGGGTGAGAGATGAGTGAGCTATTGTGTCAAGTAGAGTTTTCATACGCAACACACAGGCAAATGTAATACAATGTGGATGTTTTATCACCATAACATTTTGCCTAGTAACTGCATTGGAGGGGTGGGGGTGGGGGGTATTCATGTGGCTTAATGTCACAATAGGCTTAAACACAATGCCTAGCACCAAGGTAACCACTAAGGCCAAAAAACCAAATGCCTCAGGTTGATGATAAAAAAAAAAATAAAAATTTAGTTGTAAAAGACATTAAAGAGGATGATTGTTTGTGATAAAAAGATGTTATATATAAAAATTTGTATTGTATGCATAAACTATCCATGCATCCAAATTTAAAATTGTATATAAAAATGTTTAATATATAATAAAAAAATATATAAAAAAAACTTATAAAAAAATAAATAAACATACATACACATATACACACACACACATATATATATATATATATATATAAAAATTACATATAATTTATATATTAAAAATTATATATAATATGTATTTATATATATAAAAAATAAATAAATAAATATATTACATAAATAATTTTTTTTTATTACAAATATTTTAAAAAGTTATGGCTGGAATTACTAAACCACTGAAAATTAATGTAAATATTGACTGATTTACAATTACATTGTAACATCTATATTGTACAGCTTTTCTGCATGAAATGTAAAGTATATATATATATACATATATATATATATATATATAATGTTGTTTTACAACCATTCATTTGACACTGTACCAAAAATAGTGGAGATAAAATTAGCCTTAATTAATGAATAAATTAATCATAAAAAATATAAATAATAATAAATCCAAATAGTTTAAGAGTTAAAAATTTTACTGTACGAATATTCAGTATTTAAAAAAATACTACAAATCTAGCAATTATTATCATTAATGCATATTGCATACTGAATTGTGATTGCTTCTTTCCTGAGTTACTGACTAGAATAAAGGTTTTTGACCATGAGCACAGCGTCACTCATATTGACACAAAGTTCATAACTCACGGTGTGGAGTCCAGGCTGATGCTGTTGGCCTGCGTGGAGGACGCAGACTTGTGATTGGTGAACGTCTGACATGGCGAGTCATCGATCACGTGATCAACTAGGTGACCAATGGAAGAAGGCCTGACCCGCGCCCCGTCTGTGGTGAACACTGAGTTACTGCTGAGCAAAGAAAGAAATGACAAGCATAAATGGAGCGCTAACCCACAGACCGGATGAACTTGCGTTATGTGGATTAGTTTGTGAGTATGTGTTAACTCACTGATCGGGCGAGTCTGGTGGAGAACGGTTCGGCAGACTCTGAGTCTCCAGCCGGTCGTCCGAGAGCGAGTTCCTGCTGACGGTCTCCCAGTCCAAACCGCTCATCAGTCTTCTGACCAGAGGCTTGCTCGGCGACCTGGAAACACATTCGATTCACAACAGATCCGTCAAACAGATCCACACCAAACAATGTACAATTCAATTTCTAATGTCAAATTTGCTACAGTTTGTAAAAATTGGAATCACCACTGATTAGAATTACAATCGGTAATCTTTATTAACTTTATTACAATTTATTTGGCAGCAAAAATGTCACAGAAAGACTTAAGAAACCATCACTCTTTCCTGTTTGGTTCATACACATGCCACTCTTTTTTTTCCAAAAGTCTTAATTATCGTAAACTTCAGGAATATTGCGTAAAGCCCAACTAGTTCAAATTCAACGTTATTTGCAATATGTAAATGAACAAGGTTTATTTGACACATTTTGAAGGCAAGTTTTTGACGAGCAAACACTAGCTTACAAACAAACAATGTTACAATGTTTATTACAACTGTAAACTTTAAACGTTTTATAATGAAGTACCTTGTTGCACAAACATTTCAAATTGAAGCTTACTTTTGCTATATTTTATGGGAAAGCAATGAAAACAAAGTTAGCAACATTCAACAATCTGAATGTTATTTTACAAAGAAATTGCTCTTTCCTGGTACTCTAAGCTACTCTTTACTCGATTATTGCTGTTGCATGTCACAAACAGTTTATGAACAAACACTTTTTCCTGTAAATTGATTAAGGAAATCTTAATGTATTTATCCTAATGTATTATATATATATATATATAAAAATGTAAAATAAAAATGTAGCAATTTTAACTCAGTCTCCAATTTTGTATTTGTTTTAAGGTAAACAAAGACACCTTACTGGATTTAGTACACTATAAATACTATAAAAAATGTCTACATATTAACTCATTTTGCGATTTTTCTTAGCATTCACATGAAACATTTTACACATAAAAATAAAAACCCACATCAAAAATAGTTAGCATTACACTAACACTAGTTTACAAACACTGTTATGTATATTCCTAAAAAACACAAATATCAAACAGATTTTTAAACAGGTTTTTGGTAAAAAAAAATATTCCACTAGTTTACAAAGAAGTTTCTGGGCTCTTTTCTGTTACACTAAGCCACTCATTAAAGAACCATACTATATTATTGTAGTTGCACTACACAAACACTAGTTTATCATTAAAAAAAAAAATCTCCTTTTATGATGGATGCTACTTCTGAAAACTTTCAGTAAACTGCCCAGAAACATTTGTCAAAAGAAAAAAAAAAATCTTAATGAATTACACACAATATTAGAAAAACGAATTTGAACTAATAAAAAAAAAAAAATTAAATAATTAAATAATTAAAAAAAACATTTTTTAAACACTTACATAAACCAGCATAGCACATTATACAATGCTTTTTGTATTATATCGTGAAACAAACAAACAAACATGTTTCTAAAAACAAAAACATACATCTAAAAACTATTTTTTTTTTTTTTTTTTACAAACTGCTATCCTTAATAGAAAAAAAGGGATATCATACATTTTAGAAATACTATCAAAACTTTTTTTTTTAACTCATCCTGTGATATTTTTAGCATTTACATTAAATCACCATAAACACAAAAAGTAAAAAGTTTAATTTTTCTAATGAAAATATCCGAAAAAAGTAGCAAGCAATACACTATCACAAGTTTACTCTTTCCTGTTGCGATGTTCGTACACATGCTGCCCTTAAAAACCACAAACATCTACCTTTAAAATATTCCTCAAAAACATAGCGTCGAACTTTACACAATTATGGCACCCTTCACAGAGAAAAGGTCAGCTTATCCGAAAAGAAATACCTCCTAGTAGTATGATGGACCATAAACCGTAGTTTAACTTTCAGCCTCAGCATCTTCGAAGCGAGTGTGTTTTCACAAACATGTGCACGACATGTGCACGCCCTTCACAGCCGTGCGCTACACAGCCCTGCTTACACTTCCTGTGTTTGGGTGTCGTTCTGAGAACATCTGACCACACAATGACACACACACACACACACACACACAAACACTGACACCTAACACCACAGGGATAGAGATGGGCGAGAGCCCTCCCATAATGCAACACACCCAAACACGTACACACATAGATCTGTACATACTGTTAAATATAACAGATATAACCACGATAAATATCCACGTCAATGTCTATAGCGTGGTGAACCAGGGTTATAATAGTACAATTACACAAATATACTTTTGTTACTTCGAGTACACCATTAAAGCAAACTAAATAAAATATAAAAACTACAAAACAAAGAAATAAAAAATAAATAAATAAATAAATCATCCAGTTGCCTAATAAACATTTCTACTTGATTTATTTTAACCTGATACACAAAAAAGGTCCCTCTTTATATTAAGTGACCCTAATACCTGTGTACTTACATAGTAACTACACGGGTATGTAGTATGTACATAGTATCTACACCTCTAATGTTTTTGTAGCTACACACATGTAACAACCCTCAGAATGTTATATGCAAGTACAAATGTGTAACAGGACTAACAGCACTTTTTGGTAAAGAAAGCGTAACCCTTTAATGGTAACACTTTATTTTGAAGTGTCCATAATACAGAGTAATTACCTAGTAAGTACTTGGTTACATGGTAAGTACATTTTGTTTTATGCAAGTACAATGGCTACTACTAAGTTATGGAACAGTTTGTTCTTACAGTTTGTAATTATATAACTGTAATAGGCTGCTGCTGTTACACATTTGTTACGTAACCAAAAGATTGTCACATGTGTTGCAGACTTTATACAACTTGATTATATATATTCAAGTACACAGGCATAAGCTACTTAAAATAAAGTGTATCAAGACTGTACTTAAGCGCAAACAGCTGTGTAACAGACTCGGTCTGTAACATGTGTAACAGTAACTGCCTGTTACATCTACATAATAACAGGCTATTCCATAACTAAGTTACATGATAAGTACATTTCATTTCATGCAAGTACAATGGCTACTACTAAGTACCTAATTAGGTAATTACTCTGTATTATAACACCTTAAAATACATTGTTACCCACTTTAAATTAAGTAGACAATTCCTATGGATTTACCATGTAGTTACTTTGATGTGACACAGCAGCTGCCAGTAAGTTAGGCTTTACATATAAACTATGGTTGGTGTCCAGAATGTTACACTTTATATTAAGTGGACTGTTCCTGAGAAGTTACAATGTAAGTACACTGGTATTACAATGGTGCACCAACTCCAGATCCAACTCCTCCTACTTTATATATCCTTAAACCTACCCATCTCCACCCCCTGGATCAAGTTGTTCCAATTACTTGTATATTGTACATACTGTTGCTACAAAAAGTAGTTATAATTCATGTTACATGAGTACTTAGTGAAGTCAAAAAAAGTATTGTTACCAATGTCCTGTTACACATTTGTATTAACACATACCATTCTGAGGGTTGTTACATGTGTGTAGTTACAGAAATACTATGTACCAGAGTGTGCTTACACTGTACACATCTAGTTACTATGTAATGCAAAGGTATTAGGAAAAACATACAAACAAACAAAAAAACTAAACACTAAAAAAAGCTTACATATTGAAAACTGTGTAATTAAACACAATTAAAAAATGCAAAAATAAAAAAATGCTAATAAGAATTCTGAAATATACTAAAATAATACAGCTGTAAACACAAATAAACCGAATGGTTTAGTATTAATACTGGATAGCTTTTTACTTCCAAATCATTACATAACGCATATTGTTTACACAGAGTTCCCCCGCTTATTGGTTATTAAAAAATGTGTTACCTTGCAAAAACTCTGTTTTTGTTGCCTCTTTCCTTTCCATACTGTACAGACTGCGCCTCTGTCCTCCCACTGCAAAAAATCCAGAACATGGTGTCACTGCCGGCTCTCAAAACACAATCACGAGAGATAACTGTGCAACAGATGACTTACAGTCGTGACCAAAAAATTGCTAATAGCAGATGATATAGCTTAAAAAAAGATCATTTTCAGCTTTTTGATTAAATGCAAAATTACTAAACATGCTTTACTAACTTTATTTACTTAACATAATTTACTTACTAAAAATACTAGGCTGGTGACTTTTGAGTGGAAACACCACAAGTGTAACAAAAGAACACCGAACCAGTGTTTTGAACCAGCTGATGGAATACTTTCAGATCAAATGAGCTAATTTGCAAGTTACCATTCTTTAAAAATAGATTAAGAACATATATTTTATTGGTTTTCTGGCATGAACATCTAATCCATCTAAATGCCATGGTCTGCTCATCTATCCACTACATCCCAAAACACAACACATGAGTGTGAACTCTTCTAACGCTCTCACCAGTAGCGAAACTTGGACCCGAGGGTGAAGTACTGCAGGAAGAGGTTTCTCTCCGGAGGAACGGGCCTCTCCAGTCTGAAGAACGTGTGATGCTCCACGCAGGCTTTCCATAGGTTCTTACATGCTCTGTAGTTCATCATGTTGAAACCCAATAAAGACTCTCTGTTCTCAGTCTGTGAAACACATAATGAAAAAACAGAGATCAGACAGAAGAAAACGAGCTCAATGTAGATTTGCAAATCATCCATTTTCAAGATGAATCCCAATTTTGCAATTGTTTTTAATTTTGATACTACAGCAAAAAAATAAGCTTTAAAAGTTAATGTTTAATATTAATAAATTAAATTGTAGTCCTCAGTTATTTCTTATGTAAACAGCAGGTACTGTAATAATAAACATAATTAGATACAAAAATCAAGTAAAAACAGGCATCTAAACAAACACATAATTTGTACATACCAGTTCTTTTCGGAGTTGTATAAAAAACTGTTTAGATTTAAAAGATATTTTTACAATTTTCAACCTGAAACACAAAAAAGAGGGAAGGAGTGATAAAAGATTAAACAAATGTAAAACTGTATCCACAACAAGCTTTCAGTTGCGTTTATTTCAATACAATTTCTCATTTAAATCTAAGGAGAAATGACACTCACCATGGAAAGTGGTTGACTCGTACCCTGTCCTTGTAGACGGAGATGCCGGCAGACAAAACTCCCATGTAAATCTCTGTGTTACAGTGGTCCTGAAATCATACGGAAACCGTAAGGATGCAGTTTCCATGGCAACATCAAAACCACTGTGTTTCGAAGGGTGCTAAAACTTTTGGTTTACTTAAGAAGGGATGCTTATACTGGCAATTATTTCAATAATGGCAAATAACGCTAGATGGATTGAAAGAAATTAATTGACTAAACAGTATAGTGACTGAACAAATATAAAAGTGATGTATGAAAATACTACTACTGCTTCCTACTTCAAACTGTCACATTTAATTTCTTCCATTTCTATTTATTTGATTGTGAAATTTACTACCAAACTAAAAAAAAAGGGGTTTTCCAGCTAGAAAAAAGTAATTGTAATCAAAATCAGTACATTAAAGGCACAAATGCGTTGAATAACATTCCTTAATAAAGCGCAATTATATAAACATATAAAAGCTTGTGTTAAATGGTTAAATTAAAAATTCTTATTTTTCCAAGTTTGATCAATTTTACAATTGATAGCTCTTATTTATAATTTAAATATTTTGCCTTTATGTTGTGTGTACATTCATCTAAATATTGCATGCGAAGTACATTTCAAGAGATTAATTGCGATTAATTTTAGAAAAAAAGTGTGATTTAGTTAAACTTTTTAATAGACTGACTGCACTAATCTATCTATCTATATATATATACATATATATATATATATATATATATATATATATATATATATGTATATAAAAATGAAAGAGAAGCAAATTATAAACCCATATGGTATAAAGAACTCCACAGATTTATTACATCACAAAAACCAACAACAATAACAAACACTACAAACAAACAAAATCAAAGCATCAAAACAATAAAAACTAAAAGCAAACAAAAACGAAACACTAAAAACACAAACAAAACAGAACAATAATCAACATAAGAAAACACTGGAAAAAACAACAAAAAATCCAAATAAAGCAAAGCATTAAAGAAAACAAGGGTGCATCCCTACTTTTAAGTGAAAGCAGACATAATTCGAGCCTCTAGTGTGTGTTAGCAGTATATATATGAGAGTGGGGTCACTCACCCGAGCATAGTGCAATTCCACGCCGTACAGCTCCAGCGTCCGTGCAGCATTCAAGTAGTTAAACTCGGACTGAGCTGGTGTGAGTCCACTGCATAAGAGAGAGAGAGACTCAATCTCACAGATCCACTAACAATGAACCGCCTTGTTCCACCGATCTGTGTGTGTGTGCTCAGCTGTGACCCTTTGTTCCTCCGTCTCCGCTGACACTCAGTTAAATATAAGAATCTTTAAGACACTGGAGGATTTCATGGACATGTCTGGCCTCTCTTACTTGTGCTCTTGGTGAAGTTTGGCGACCTCTTTCTCAAAGTCCTGGGGAGGGCTGGGAATGAAGCTGTACTCAGAGAGGTACCCAGGCAAATGTTCGGAGTGACTGTAGTCCCCCAGCTCGGCTGAAACACAAAACAGGCCAAGAAATCATGTGTGCATGTACTGTACGTCAGCGTGAGACACCATGTGTTCTTCACCCTTGATCTAAGTGAACAGACTGACTCATTTGGCCCACTGGAAACTCGACAGAAACTAAAATGAACTTTTTCCCCCCACCAAAATTTGATTTTGATTGATTATAATTTTGATGATCCTGAATTTATGTAAAAAATGTTGTTGCAGAAATTTAATAAAATTAAAAATAAATAAATATATACTAATAACTAATATAATAAATGTAACATTAGGTATTAGAATTTTGTAAAAAAAAAAAATAACAAAAATTTAAAAATACATATATATATATAAAAAATCAAGTTTCATGTTCATTTACCTTAACATCATACGGTTGAAGCATTAAACTAGTTTATTTATTACAATTTTCTGGGGGGGAAAATATTTTATGTCCCTGCGACTGTTCTTTTTCAATGAATTTGTACAAAATTACTTTATGTTTCAGATCACAATATTGAGATAATACATAAAATAAAGTTGCATGTCAGTTTCTCTCTTTTTTTTTTCTTTAAGAAAAACAACAGTAAGACACAAGTTTATTATAATTTGAAGCATCAACATTTTTTTATATGATTTTCTCAACAAATTAGTGAAAGTAAAAAACTGAAAGTAAATTTACCTGAACATTATAATTTAAAGCATTAGTCACAATTTTACAAAATTTTCTCAAAAGAAAAAAAAAAAATAACCAAAAGAAAATTGAAAATTGCACAAAATTGGTTAATGTTTCAAATTATAACGTTGAGATAAATCAACTTGACTCTATTTTTAAAGTTCAATCTCAATATTAGAATTTAAAGCATTAATTTTGTACAAAAAGTACATTTATCTTGACATTATACTGTAATCTGAAAGTTTTATCTTCATTTTTCTCAAGAAAATCAAAAGAAAAAAAAAAAATCTAATGTCCTAATTGTCTGAACATTACATTGTAAATTGAAGCATTAAAAAAATGCACAATTTTCTACAAAACAAGTTAACACTAAAAATACAGTCACACTTATATTACCTTAACATTAGAATATGTACAATTTCTTGGGGGGTTATTTTTAAGTCATCACTAAACAATTAATCAATATAAACTAGGGAGAAATGAGTGTGCAAATAATAAAAACTAAAGCCAAGATTCGATAAAATAGCCAAACCCTAACAGAAACATGAAAGTTATGCGATTACCATTCCATATGCCATTCCATAATTATCAAATGTGAAGCTACTACTAAAATGCACCAGCTGTGGTGAGTGTAAGATGACCGGTTACCACAACAGATTGTTAATTATGTAATAAATCTGCACTAGACACATTTTTTTCAGCTGTATTACTGGAAATGGGTCAGACAGGGACAGGAAAGAGACAAAAGGCAGATCGTGGACTATTTGGCAAAGCGTAGAGCTTTTGTTCATCCTGTGCGGAGGGTTATATCACCAGCCAAACAAACAAATGCACAGGTCAGAGAGTTTGCAATCAGTTCCTCAAATTCGGCTTCATTCATACTGATGTGTAAACCAACACGGATGGCAAGAACGTACTTAGGATAATGCATTACAGCTTTAACGTTTAAAATAAAAAAACGCTTGATTAACAGTACATTTCATTACAGATTCCTCATGTTTATTTGCCCTTAGCATGCTTTATAGACACTGGCACTGAAAAACCCATAGGACCACTAATTGTTAGTGCATAAATCAGCTGAAAAACTTACCCTGAACAGCATAAGAAGCCAGAAGAACTGCAGTATTTTGTGGACAAGGAAGTCTAGCAGGGAAACAGAAGGTTAAGTGTTATATATATAAGGTTTGCTTTTGTAGGAAAAACAAAAAGTTTTAATAAAACAAATCTTACCTGCCACTCAGAATATCCTGCTTCAGTTGCAAAAAGTATAAATACCTGCAACAAATAAATATCACATACAAAATTATTGTTAGATCCATAATAAGCATGCAGACAAGAGAAAATGTGTTATTTTTTCCTATTTACACAGATACAAGTTATGTAATTATATGATATACTTATAATTTAACTATATGGTATGATATATATAATTTAACTTGTCGTATTTTAGATGCAGTGATCACATGTAATCTGAATTACATAAACAGATTCCAAAAATGTAGTACTTGTAATTTTATTACATTTTTAAATACTCATAATTAGACTGCAGTTACGTTTTAAATGATTATGAATTATTGGTTACACTTTATTTTAAAAGTCCTCTTTAGACATTCTACTAACTATAAGTTACTTTGTAACCACATGTTACCTACATTTCAACTAGAATAAGTTTACATAAACTTCAAGTTTCTCATAACCAATATGTTGTAGACCTCTCAAAATAAAGTGTTAGAAGATACTAAGCAGACAGTCTATTAACCCTCTAATGACTGTTAGTTGAGATGTAGTTGAAAAGTTACTTCCTGTTAGTAGAATGTCTAAAGTGTACTATCGAAATAAAGTGTTACCAACGTGTTCACACAATGACTGTAAATTATTAATAATATAATAACGTTATATTAATGAAATATTTAAAACTTGGAAGACTTTGAAATTCAAATTTATTAATGATTCCCATAATTTTTTGCTAGTCAACCCTTAAATATTTACTTGTGATTAAAGCTAATATTTCATTAATCTAACAATACATTTGCATGTTCTCTGATGTCGGATAAATTGTGATATATTTTATTTCTCTTAGTTTATTTGCTCTTTAACAATACTCCCATTTAAAGGTATAAATAAGTTAGGTCAAAAGTACTTTAGAAGTAAACCAAAAGTATGCATTACTTAAAATGAGTACTCTAGATTACATGTCATCTGTAATCAGTGACAGACTACGATTTGTAAGTAAACGAGCCAGCAGAGCATGGAGAAAAAAAAAAAACTGTACCTTGTGTACTCTTCTTGTAGTTTACTCGGGTCACTCACAAAAAACTTCACTCTAAACCTCAGATTATGTGGAGATGGCCCTAAAAATGAAAAATAAAATCACAATCAGAACATTTTATTATTTATTTATTATTAACACCTTTAGATTTTAAAAATTTAACCTACTTTTAAGCTGTTTTCTAATAGGTTTGTTTGGATCCAGCCACCTCTGAAACATATGGTAATAACCAAAATTTAGGACACTTATTACTCAACATTTTTATAATGAACACACAAACTGCTAAAAATACCAGCTCAGCAATGTGAAAGACACCAAATCTGCTTGTCAAATCAAAACTGAACAACATCAAATGCAATGAATTAAACATTCACCTCGTTTTACTACGAGCAGAAACAGAAATCAGCATTTCAATATGTGACCGGAGAATGAACCTTCCTGTTTGTACTGACACTGTGTGTGTGAAAAGCTAAATAACTGCCAAACTACTCACTATAAATAATGAACAAGGTTCACGGGATAATATTTTTGCATCTTTCTTATTGCTGTCATGCAAAAAATAGAAATTCTCAGGTTGACATGTTGTGCTGCTTGAATGAACAAGGGATTATGGGTGATCTGTTGCCGACGGCGACAACTGAGTGACAGGTGAGAATCTACCTGGCTGTCAGAAGAGTCGTCTGCTAGTTGAAGGCCAAAATAGTCTTGCTCTGTTAGCTCCAAGTGTTTATAGACTACGTCCAACAAGATCCGCCCCTGATCTTGCTTCTACAAAAGATAGAATGTGTTTTGATATCAGTCCTGGACTGTTAAATAAAAACAAAAAAGAAGCACACAAAACAAAAACACAAGAAAACATGTTAAAACATTTAAAAAAAAAACTGCAAAGCTAGAGCTAAGGAGAAACCCAAAGCAAAAACCAAACCAAACCAAACCCAAACCAGAAAAAAAAACCCTCAAACTAAACAGAACAAAACCAGAAAAAAAACTAAATCCAAAGAAAGAAAAACAAAAGACAAACCAAAAACCAAAACAAACCAACTAAAAAATAAAAACACAAAACAAAAAATCAAATCAAAACAAAACAAACAAAAGCCAACCCAAACCCGAACAGAACAAACCAAAACATAAAAACAACCAACTCAAACTAAAGGAAAAAAAAAAAAAAACTAAAACAAAAATTAAACTAAACAGAACAAAAACCAAAACCTGGGGCCTGTACCATGATGGTGGCTAAACAAACTCAGAGTTACAGGATTAGTTTTGGGTTGACAAATCCAAAC
>JAUMHE010000079.1:3957973-3968982 GCA_032359235.1 Enteromius mattozi
GTGTTTGATTAGGGTTGGAGTGAAACTCTGCAGGACATCGACACTCCAGGACTGACGTTGCCTACCCCTGCTCTAGATGGTGCAGTCTGATAGTCTGACTCAATCTGACCTAATGACCTCATTATCAAAGCTGATTGGTTCTCTGCTGTATCGGTAGCCAATAAGCTCGCTGCTCAACATTCAAATATAAGACTAGTGTTTGCTGTAGCAGTTGCAGAAACCCTCCTCCTTCCCCAGCTCCACCTGTATACATCTACTCAAGGTGACTCATGTAAGCTATTAGGGGTTATTTCATGCACGTTATATTTGCAGCAGCAGCATTTCTCACATGCTCGCAGCAGCATGTTCTGGATGTTTTGGCAGCAGCAAGCCTCTGAATACATTAATACATTAACAAATACATTAATAACATTTTATTTAAATGCATTTTATTTTGTCTAGTTGGCAATGCAACATTTCTAATTTTTGTTAGTTTAAGTTGATGCACTGAAAGAACTAAAACTGAAATAAAAAAATTTAATGCAATATATGTTTATTACACTTTTTAATGAAACATCAATGCACAGTACATTTAAAACAATTTAAGAAAAACGTTTACTCATAAATTACAGTAAAAAAATAGCTTGATGTAAAATTTGTACATCAAAACATTCATGCCAAGCAATGCCCAACAGATTTTTTTTTTTTTTGCTAAAGGCGTAATCACATACCTAAACTGCAAAGCATAACTCTGAACACTGGGTCACATTCATGTAACTCGAGCAGAACAAATATTTTATGTCAATTTATTGGTGAAACTCTACTGCACAACATTTTACAGTTTCGAAAGTTTTGCGAACAATTTTACAGACAAAAAACACAAACCGAACAAATTTGTTTAAATGCTTTGTAAAACCACATTTGCATAAACTGTAACAGAATAAACATTTAAAGTACATAAGATGTTTTTTGCGAAGTATTTTGCTTGTGTTTCATGAATGTGTCCCACTGTTTGATTTCACTGAACAACATCATTTGATTGCAAAAATAAACCCACTTGGTGAAGGATATACCCTTGTAACGATGTAAACAGTCTCCAGCAAAAAAAGAGCGTCAATGTCAACACAAATCCTTCTCGCACGGCTTAGAATGAGTAAAACCAATCGATCCCAACCAAATAATTTTTTCCATGCATTATACGACACGTATGGCATCTTTATTTGACTATCTGCGATACTTTTACAAGTCAACATGAAAATCAAAATGGACTCCATTTACTTTCTTAAAAGAATAGTTTTACTGGGAAAAAAAACAATTTTATGGATAGAGGACTTGTATTTTTTTATTGAATGTTTTTTTTTTTTTTTTACAAACATGCAGCTTTTTGTTTCTCAGGACATTAATTGATGGACTGAAGTGGTGTGGATTAATTTGTGTGATGTTTTTATCAGCTGTTTGGACTCTCACTGACGGCACCCATTCACTGCAAAGGATCCACTGACGAGTAAGTGATGTAATGCTACGTTTCTCCAAATCTGATGAAGACACAAACTCATCTACATCTTAGATGTAGTAAATGTTCAGCAAATTTAAATTTTTGGTTGAACTATTCCTTCAAGACATGTTTTACGTCTTATTATGAATCAATGCATATCATTTCAAAGAAAAACATACATTTTTGCCTTAGTATTTTTTACTTAAAACTTATGCTACTTACAAGACCGCTTCCTTTAAAGCGGTTCTCACCTTCATTGTGTTACTGAATAATGTTAACAAATAGCTAAATAGCTATTTAGGCACTATTTTAGCAAATTATGTTCCATTCTGATATATAACGACCAATTTATACAATCAAATCAGTTCCCTAAGAATAAAATCTCTTTTTTTATTGTTATTATTAAAATCCTGTTGCTTTACAGAAGGTTGCAAAAGGCGATTCGCGTTAAACAAAGTCTGAATTTTAAAGCACTTCCTCGTCCTCTTGATTCAAACTGTTGTACCTCACTGATAAAGAATCCTTCAGGGATATTTTATCAGTGCATTTGGAGATTTCCGTAGTTGGGACGTCATCAGGACGACATCTAACCTCGTCAGAATCCATGCGGGATGAGCTCAGGCCGCTTTCTTCGAAACAGATGCTGAGGGCTTCCTGTTGCACGGCGATGTGGTTGACGCCTTTGAGCGTGATATCATCGATGTGCTTGGCCTCCTCTTCGATTTCTTCTGGAATGGAAGGCGGTAGGCTTTCGATGTCCGAGTTGCTGAAGACGTATCCCGGGAGGTTGGTGTGTATTTGTAAGCTGTGCGCGAACGAGCCGACGCTGGGACGAGAGGCGCAGCGGTACACCCTGCTTGTGAGGAGGGCAGAACTGCGGGTCACTGAGGTCAGCTGCGATTGGACGCTGGCACCGCTGCTGTTCAGGACCGTCCCATAGCGGTAGTTAGCCAAAGCCACTGGACCTTTCCAGTCAAACGCAAGCGTCCAGCGGAGCCAGGTCTTCCGGATTTCTGTCTGGACCTTGGAGACAACAATAATGAGCAAAATAAATGTTGTGCGCTGACTTTTTACAAAACCTTTGAGAGGTCGAGAGAAAATGAATAATTACTTTGAATACAAACTTTGCTGAAATGGCAGTATTTGAAATATTAATGTTGTTCCACCCACACTTACCTCTCCATTGCAGAAGCAGTAAATAATGGACACAAAAAATCCCTGAAAGAGAGCGATAAGCACTGGTGAAATGGATGAGAAAACAGAAAACCTCAACAACACACGCAATATAATATCACGAGTGAGAAAGTTTCTTGCCAAACTTTTTTAATTATTTATTACTCATTTTGCTCTATTTCTTACACTTTAAAAAAAACAAAAACTTTTTGGTTTGTCATTAAAAACTAATTTCAGTTTCATTTATTGTTAAATATATTTATTATTAAAAAAGAGGAAATAGACACACATATTAGTTTAGCAATATTAGCAACATTTATACTTATATAAGTATAAATATTAATTTTGTTGACTATTATTTCACAGAATAGATATAAAAACAAAGAAAAAACTTTAGATGGATCTCATCAATAACTTTTAATGTAACCTATTTTTATTTTTACTTTTTTTCCAGCTGCACCTCACTACCTACCATTTAATTCATTTAAATTAATTGTTTTTTCTTTCATTTCACAGAAAAGAACATCTGATAAACGTCAGCACCAATTGTTTATTTATTTTATTTTATTTTAATTAAGTTTAATTGTAACTTTAATTTCCCAAGGTAAAACTGAAAAGCAACAAAAGAGAAAACTTTTATTTTCCATTTTAACTTTTTTCACAGTAAAGATAACATTCAAAAAAGAAAAGCTGATTTTTAATTAATTCTTATTTCACAAGAAAGAACAACAAAGCTTCTCATGGACCTCAGCACCAACTTTTAATTTTAGTTTATCTATTCAGTTATTTTGTGAATTGTTTTTCGTTATCTCCCTTAATTTATTTCCTTTGTGCTGTTATTTGTTTCCCACCGTCTACAGATAAGCTGCAAAATGCTTCCGAAATATGAAAGCGCAGTTATTTATCATGCCAGCAGAGCAAATTACTGAAAACTGAAATGCAAAGGGGCACATCATTATACTCAGCGTTATCACATCACATTAGTGAGTCTTGAGAGGTAAAACAGTAGCTGATTAGTCAGGAAGTCACCTGGAAAGAGTTGAAGAACAGCTCACAGTACATTCGCAGCTCCCAGCCCAGACCGGTGAACGTGTGCGGCATTCCCACAAACACGATGTAGTGCACGCCAAAAACCAGAACCAGAACAAAAGTGGATTTAGCCAGCTTCCTGTACACACAGACACATTTCCTGTTTAGAAATATTTGAATATTATATAATACTTGATTAAATCCACATGATTATAAAGAAATAATAAACATCAAATTGTAAGGTTTGTTGAGAAACAATCAGCAATGATTTTTCGACCTGACAACCCTGAACACCCTAAAAAAATACCATAGTAAGCACTCAGAACACCCTAAAACCACCAGAACACCATACAAGCTGAGTACCCTAAAATGACCAAAACACCATAGTAACCACGCAGAACACCCTCAGAACCACCAGCGCACCATATCAACCAAGCAAAACATCCTAAAAACCACAAAACACAAAAACACAATAGTAAGCACTCAGAACACCACCCCAAAACTCCAAATTAAAAACACAGAACACCCTAAAACCAACCGGATCACCATAATCTAAAACCTTGAAAACCACCAAAACACAATATAGTAACAACACAGAACAACAAAAAAAACCCCACAGAACACCATATAAACTACATAGAACACCCTTTAAACCACTGAAAACACCATAGTAACCAATCACGTGCCCTTACTTGTATATTGTATTGCTTTTTATATTATATGTATACTTGTATTTATTACATTTTTTTGTATTTAATGTTTATCTTTTATCCACTAAGGGTCTGAGAGTAACGCAGTTTCAATTCTCTTTATGTCCTGTACAGTACATGTGGCAGAATTGACAATAAAGCTGACTTTGACTTGACTTTGACTTTGATAAAACCCACCAGGACACCCAAAACACCATACAGTAGTAACCACACAGAACACCATCAAGATGACTGGAACACCTTAGTAACCACTCAGAACACCCTAAAAACACCCAAAAAACCCTAGAAACCACCCACAAACACAATGTAGTGGGCTCCAAAACACAAACACACTATCATTATTTTCAACATTAAAATACAGTAGAGTTTTGGTACCATGGTTAATCGATGGCAATACTATGGTACTTTGCAATACACGGCAAACCAAGGTACTTCCAAAAATATCATGACATCACTGTGGTTTTGGACTTGACTGCGAGAAAAGCAATAAACAGCCTCCGTTTTGACTCTGAAAGACTTTGAAATTGAAATGAGAGCGAGACATTGAAAGTGAGAGTCAGCGTCTCTCTAAAGGCTGATTATTACATTACAGGCCAGAAAATGAGAAATGTTGAGCTGAGTTTTGAGTCGGCAGCCTTTCTGCTGTTTTCACATCTTCAAAATAAGCAGTCGGAAGCAGAGATCCCTGCACTGGGCTCAAATCACATGGAAATTGCTTAATTACTTCAAGTTCAGAGCATAAGTCTGACTCTCATTAAGAGTAAAATGCGACTGTGTCCGTTCATCCGTATCGTCTTTAATGGCGTTCATTGCCTGGATTCAATTTCACTGGAGGTTATCAAACCCCTGTAGGTTTAAAACACTCTCAGCAGCGGCTCTAATACTTTCACACATGATTAAGATATAATACATGTCTATTAATCTATATTTCACTTTATAACAAACTAAACGGCACATCGGTCTATCCCAGTAACTTATTTTAAAGGGATAGTTCACTTAAAAATTTAAATTCTGTCATTAATTACTCACCATCATGTCGTTCCAAGCCCGTAAGACCTTTGTTCATCTTAGGAACACAAAGATATTTCTGATGGAATCTGAGAGCTCTCTTACCCTCCATAGACAGCAATGACATTACCAATGATTTGTCCTAATAGTGCACAACAGAAACAAGCTGCAACATAACAAAATTAGCTCTACGCAATGGAAAAAGACACAACACAACAAAATTAGTACAAGGCAATAAAAAACTCAACACAACAAAATTAGCGCTACGCAACGGAACAAAATTAGCATTACGCAACAGAAACAAGCCGCAACAAAACCTTTCATCAAAGTTGTCCTAAAACCCAACACCAAAAACTCTGATGAACTTTCTTGATCCACTTCAAATGTGGACTACTGTAATTGGCAGTGATTATCGGCTGTTTTAAACAATCAGCTGATGGCAGACAGTGTAAATAACTGCTTTCATTGGCTGATACCAATTATTTGTCCGATAAATCGGTGCAATCAACCAAACATCCCAGAAACCACCAGAACATGCGAGCGTCTAGCAACAACCCAGAACATCCTAGCGTGGTGGCAGTGAGTTTGCCACTTGAGAACATATAAAATAGTAAAACTGTACTTCAAAGGCAAGCCAGAACATTATTAACAAAGAGGGATTGGCTTGATTAATGGGCAGCTTTGATAAGAAACTATCACTATACAGACTGACCTTACCGTCTCTTCCACTCGCACATTAGTCAGAGTTCCTGTGACTTTTACCCAAAGGCAGACATGCTGTTAATGAAAGCACACTCTCTCTCTCTTTCTGTGTCTCTCTCTCATGTGCGAAAGCCTTTCAAACACCCTCTGGAAAATTACAGTCCACTCCTGGATATCTCACCAGTGATGTCCAAACACTCCACCTTGCCGAAAACAACCACAGGAACACAAGCAAACAGAATTCAGCCGCTATTTCGTATATTATGAAGTAACACCTGTACTTTCAGGTTCAGGGAATCAGGTTCTGTTGAATTTGTGTTTAATTTGCCACTGGTGAAAAACAATCTCAAGTCCAACATCGTCCAATATAGATTCTTATATGAGGTCATGTACCAGCGTAACAATAATTTCATGCACTCACCTGTACTGTTTTCGCGTGTCGTATCGCCCCGCGTTTGTTTCTCGGATCTTCGTGGCCAGAACTCGTACGATATTTACAAACAGAATAAAATTCAGCTGCAAGAAAGAAGAGGAAAACAGGGGATTCATTTAAAATTAAGTTGTTTCATGAGTAGTGTCGATAAAACACATTCGATAAAAATTAATATATATATATATATATATATATATATATATCCCCACTCAACCCTCATTCTCTATGTCACACTTGGAGGGGTCTGGACAATTTTTATTATAACTCCGATTGGATTCATCTGAAAGAAGAAAGTCACATACACCTAGGACGCTTCAAAGGTGAGTAAAAGGCAGGATAATATTCCTTTTTGGGTGAACTATCCCTTTAAGAAAAGAGCTAGAGCAGTGAAAATTCCCATTTCCACCATCAGGGAAATAATTAAGAATTTCCAATCAACATAATATCTTACGAAACTGCCTGGAAGAGGACGTGTGTCTCTATCATCCTAATGTAAGGTGAGGAGGAGAGTTTGAGTGGCTAAAGACTCTTCAAGAACCACAGCTGGAGAATTGCATAATATAGTCTCAGGGTCAGAAAACCTTTTTAAAAATGGTCAAACAGCACCTACATCAGCACATTTTGTTTTAGAGGGTTTCAAGAAAAATTCTCCTAGCTCATCCAAAAACAAACTCCAAACTTCCCTCTACTTTCAACTGTTTTGCTTAAATAATCAATTTAGAATTTTGTGACTTTTTTGAAAGAAAGATCAAAAGAAATAAACAATGCAGTTTTTTTTTCACGTACTCAGATTTACCAAGGGTGCCAAAATTAGTGGAGGGCACTGTGTACATACACACACACATATATATATATATATATATATATAATCAAATAATCAAAAATTTTATTTATTAAACAATATAATACTGTATTAAAACATAATTTTCAAAAAGACAAAAACCTAATCTCCATTATAAAAATACTTTTTATATAACAGTCTAATATTTATATATCAGTCTAAAATAATGAAATAATAATCAATTAATAAAGAAAATAATGATTAATTTATAATTTTGTTGTTTCACAATTATTTTGACTAAAGGGTCAAACACTGTCTATATCTATCTTTTTTGTAAAATATATATTTAAAATCTCAATAGTAAAAATATATTTGCATATTACATTTTTAAAAGTACGCCAGCTTGAAAATAATGAAATAACCCTCAACAAATAATTACTACAGTTATTACTGAGATCAAATTAGATGAAGGAAACAAACAGGTAAAAATTACTTATGAAAAGAACATTTTTATTGTTGTGACATTTTCCGGAAAAGCTGTTATTTTGTCAAATTGGCCAAAAAGTGTAAAAAATATTATTTAATTGTGTGTATTTAGGGAAAGCTATGAAATTACCATTTGCAGCACAATTAAGCAATTTTATTCCAAAAGCTTTTAAAATTTACTTTCCACTCTAGGCATCAACTGTGAGAGATGTGGCGGAAATTAGTGGGAGTGAGAAAAAGTGCAAAAAGTTGACTAGTTTAACTCATTTTAAAAATGCTCATTTCATTCTGCTTATATTTTTCCGCTTAGGAATTATTCTGCCAATGCGTGATGAGCTTCTGTCGCTTCTGAGCCGTGAAAGTTTCAACAGATTTAAACCGTTTTTTTTACTGCGTTTTACTCTATTTAGACGTCGTAATCAATACACCATAGAAATTGTTAGTCAAGGGCGCTTGGGCGCGAATTCATCCATGTGTGTTAAGTCCTAATTTATATGTTTTGCTGACAGGCAGCAAGGATGAAAATACATTTGCATTCTGTCACATAATTACAGCTCTCCCGGTGTGCAACTGTCCAGACGTTCTTGAAATCGCAGCTCCATTACTGAGGGAAGCACTTATCCGCGGCAAAGCCAATAATTATCAGCATAATGTCTCCGTCTGCCCATCCAGCAGATAAATATATGCATGTAACCGCTAACTGGTCAATCACATTCAGTCGCAGCACGTCAACAAACGACAGCACACTGCTGTCCAATTTGACCTTTTGACACGCCTGATTACAAGACTTTGACGAGCTTTTTCAACGCGTATCACGTTCGGAGAACAAGGTTGAATTCGGGGTTAATGGGAGGCAGCTGCGTCTCTTAATAACTGCTTTGATGACGGTTTCCACAAATACGGTGCAATTTGACGGCCCATGAGGCACTAGTCCCATGTTTTGCAATAAGAGATGATAGATGTGTTAGATACCCAACAGAAAATTAGCAGTTCATTTTAAACTTCTTAAATGTTTCTGGCCCACCAACTCGGAAACAGTTGTTTTGGTCTGTCCTGTCATAGTAGTCGTGACCTTCTTGACTCTATCCATCAATTAAATCTTCGCAAATTGTTTAAATCTGCTCATTTTATGAGGGTGAAATAATTTTTAAGGTCCTGTAATAATGTGTTGTTTTAGAACAAGGTTGAATGGTTGAGCTTAAAAAAAAGTTTTTTGTCACACAAAGTTTTATGTCTCTGTTTAGTCTGTCACGGTTTAGTTTTGCTTCCGTTTTCATGTCTTCCATGCTTTTCCTTATTTGGTCTTGTTCCGTTTCTTGTTTAGTCAATTAGTTTACCCGATCCACCTGTGTTCCTCACCTGTTTTGAGTTTTCCCTAGTGTTTATAAGCCCATTAAGTTTTGTCCTGTTTGTTGGTTCTTAAGGTTATTTTATGTGTATGTGTTTCCTGCCTAACCTTATGTTGAACTCGCTACCTTTGTCTACACATACCTGACAGAAGAAAGAACCATACAAATAAGCAGAACACCAACTATGGAATGGGCCGCCAGCTTTCTCCACCTTCACCAGCTCAATCTCCCTTTCCTCGCTTATGTGGATGAGTTCTGTCGGCTGGCACGAGCGGCCAAAAGCTCAGACAATGACATCATCCGATTCTTCCGGCTCGGGACCCGCCGATACATTACCGCGGATCTCCTAGACACCGCGGGACTGAGTTGGTGAGAGGTGGTGTACCGGTGTCTGGGAGACTTCCCGGCCCGAGCCGACGGCCACTTGCTGTCCACCGAGCCGTCGACAGAACAGCAGCCCGCACCGCCAGAACTGCCCTCAAAGAATGCGCCGCCAGCACCCTGCCCGATGTCCGCGCTGTCAGAGCGCGCAACAGAGTGTGCACCGCAAGAGCGCCGTCCGACCCCTGTGGATTCCATTCCGTGATCACGGCCAGGAGAGCCGTATCTGAATCCTGATCCCGAATCACGGCCAGGAGAGCCGAATATGAATCTCGAATCACGGCCAGGAGAGCCGTCTCTGAATCCATTTCCTGAATTACGGCCAGGAGAGCCGTCTCTTTATCCCGATCCTGAATCTCGGCCAGGAGAACTGATCCCGAATCCAGTTCCTGAATCACGGCCAGGAGAGCCGTATCTGAATCCTGATCCCGAATCACGGCCAGGAGAGCCGAATATGAATCTCGAATCACGGCCAGGAGAGCCGTCTCTGAATCCATTTCCTGAATTACGGCCAGGAGAGCCGTCTCTTTATCCCGATCCTGAATCTCGGCCAGGAGAACTGATCCCGAATCCAGTTCCTGAATCACGGCCAGGAGAGCCGTCTCTGAATCCCGATCCTCAATCTCAGCCAGGAGAGCCGATCCCGAATCCAGTTCCTGAATCACGGCCAGGAGAGCCGTCTCTTAATCCAGATCCTGAATCTCGGCCAGGAGAACCGATCCCCAATTCAGTTCCTGAATCATGGCCAGGAGAGCCGTCTCTGAATCCCGATCCTGAAGCTCGCCTCCAGAGCTCGTGCTGCAAGAGCGCCCTCCAGAGCTTGCGCTGCAAGAGTTCCTCCCTGAGTTCACGCCGCAAGAGCACCCCTCTGAGTGTGTGCTGCAAGAGCACCCACATAAGCCACTGCCTACAGGAAAGGGAAAATCCCCCAAGTGACTCTGCCCCATACAGCCTCCAGGGCATAACGCCTTATGTCTCTGTTTAGTCTCTCATGGTTTAGTTTTGCTTTCGTTTTCATGTCTTCCTGCTTTTCCTTATTTGGTCTTGTTCCGTTTCTTGTTTAGTTAATTAGTTTACCTGATTCACCTGTGTTCCTCATTTGCTTTGAGTTTTCCCTAGTGTTTATAAGCCCATTGAGTTTTGTTTATCCTGTTTGTCGGTTCTTAAGGTTATTTTATGTGTATGTGTTTCCTGCCTGTTGTCTACCCGTTTGGAAATTAAAAGCTTATGTTGAACTCTCAACCTTTGTCTTCGCCTGAGTCTACACATACCTGACACTTATTCTCTTTCAGTTATTAACATATTTTTTGAGGATTTTTCTCAAAAGAAGCTCTTACATACACCAAACCTAGCAGGTTTATTCCCATCTATATTCTGAAGGTTTTTAATAGAGGCATTTGTTGGTCTCATTTGTTAAAGGAGCCGTATGTAGGATTGACACCGAGTGGTTGAACTAGGTATTGCAGTTCAAATTCAAAATATT
>JAUMHE010000079.1:4005536-4015791 GCA_032359235.1 Enteromius mattozi
TCACATTAAAAAGTACATTATGCTTGAGTTGAAGGGGTAGATGCTGAATTAGACATCATTAAGAATAAATTACTATAGTTTGTGGATAAAATAGTCATTGGAGTATGAGGGGGAAAAAACTCCCATAACTACATTAATAAAAAAAGTAGTGTTAAAATTAAATAGTCATTTAGAAAAACTGTAGTAATTAACTAGTTGAAGGTGTAGTAATTAACTAGTGTTAATGTAGTCAGCTATTTTCAATTATAATCTTAGTCTTATTCCTGTTAAATGTCCTTATTAGTTTTTATCATATTTAGTCTACCATATTCTACAAGCATATGTTCTACAAGCATAAAGTCTTGATCTTTTAGTCTAGTTTTAGTCAAAGAAAACCTGAAGTATTTCAATCTAGTTTCAATCAATGAAAACTTGACATTTCAGTAAAAAGATTATTATTAATTAATCGCAGAGTAGTATTTATTTTGGCAGCTATTTTTAATTTAGTCTTTTTAGTTATCGTATTTAGTAAACCTTGTCCTGTTTTTGTTTAGTCAAGTTAAAATCATCGAAACGTACGCATTTTAGTCGATAAAATCAATGAAATTATTCGTGGGGAAAAAACTTGTCAACGAATATTTTTCATCATAGTTGTCGTTAAAACTTTTAGTAACCGCCGACTATTTTATTTTTCATAGTAACGTACCAAAACATTTCTCTCCAGAATATGACAGATCTTTACACAAACTGTCACCCTTTACACGACTCACACAAAGTGCTCGGTTTATTTTTGCGCAGACGAACATCCGCACGAGTTTCGACGAGCTGTATCGCGTGATGTCGCGGCGCGAGGAGTTTCGATGGATGATGCTGCGGATCAAGCGCATGGAGGAGCCGTGGGTCAGCGCCATCCGCTCCCTCGCCACCAAACAAAACCTCCACAACCGCAAGCGCAAAAAGGTGAGTCGCAAGAAATGTGGGAATCTCGGTATCAACTCTACATATCGGCCTTTAACAATCTTTTATGCAAACTCTTACCTTTTGGTGAAAACTCGCCTCTTTGAGATCAAAATATGAGATTCGTGTAGAGCTGATGAGGTTGTTTTTTTTTTTTTAAGAATTACAAAACCACAAGTTTATTTACAACTTGTTTTGCAGAATTGAGTATTGTAGCCAATCACAGGCATCTCTGTTGAAAGCAAACCTACGATTTTTGTTATTTTAACTGAACTTGTATCAACCAATCGGTATTGGGGATTTTTTAGTATTGGTTCGGATTGTTTCGGATCAAAATATCGCACAACAAAAAGTAGGTATAGTTATCGTGACAGCCCTACACATGGTGTAAATAAGAGACTGATGTGTCGTTAGGCATTGATAATATCAGGAGTTTTTGCCCAAATTTTCGTATGCATTTTTTCGTATTTCTCCTCCGTTTCCTATCAAAACGCTTGTTACAGATGCAAAAGCACAGAAAATCGAACCTGATCTGAATTTTTTATTTTGGACAAACGTTTCGTAGGCAGTGTGTAAACATGATTGACACAACGTGAGGTCATAGTTATTTTTTAGCGTGCGAAGATTTTGGACGAGAATATTAGACTCGGTGTGCAATGACCTTAAGTCATGCTATAATTGGAGCCCATTGCTTGTTTCTCTACATTATCCCAAAATTTGAAGAAAAGTTTTGTATTGTAATGTTTTTTTCGTCTAATAGGACAAAGCGTCCACTGTTTCGGGAGTGACATTCGCAAGAGTAAAAAATGTGCTAAATTTTTCCACTGTCTTTGTCACTTTTTCACCCGTGGTGAGTTTGCAGCCCTGAACGATGCAGCTGGCATTCCCGCCCTTTTCCGAATAAATAATTCACGCGAGTGCAGATAGACGCACTTTCCCAGGAGCATCTTTGACTTTCTCTTTCACCTGCAGTCAGGCACCGCAGCGGGACCCAAAACCTCACGCACGAGTCTCTCTAGAGATCGCCTGATGCCAGGCTGGAAATAACCTTCTTGTTTAGAGCTTAAAGCATGTCACGGTTACCCATAATCCTTTGGTGATACTTATCTCCCACACATATGTGACTGCATGTGAGTCCCTTGAGATATTAATACTGAAACAAATGCCGTGAGTAAAATATGTATGACTGCGCCGTTTAGATTCTGACATGACAGAGAATTTAAGAGACTGCAACCCACGGTTTTTTATCCCAGAATTCAACCTTCTCTTCCCATTTACTTCTTCACAATAGGGATAGTTAAGATATTAAAGACCACCAAAAACGTGTTGGCAATTATTTGAGCCATTTTAGGCAAATGATAATCATTCAATTTAATGAAATAAGATTTTTTGATGAGTTTTAATCAGGAATATCAGTTTAATAATTAAAATTTAGTGTGATTTTAATGTTATAGAAAAAATTCTATAACAGTGTTTTTTTTTTATATTAATTCAATTTTTAGTATGTATTGTCAAGACATTAACATATGTATGTATAATCTTACATAAAAATATTAATTAGCTATTTAGTGATTAATACGCATATTGTTTAATTACTACTAAAATTACAGCTACTGTTTTTACATATTTTTTATTATTATTATTAGATTTATGTAGTATTTATGTATTTAAATATTTTATTATTTTATTATTTATTTAAATTAGTAATTATATAAGTTATATAAGTTATTACTTATTGATGACGTAATCAAACTTTTTAATACAGATTTAGGTATTAGTTTTATTTACATTTTATATTTTTTAACATAATTTTTAAAAAGTTATATTTCAATACTCTGCTTTTTATTGCAGTATGGAATCATATTTTGATCATTTTTAGGACTGTCAATTTCTTAAACTTCATGATTGTTATAATATTAAATATTATGCATTAAAATAAAATATAGTTCATTCATGTAATGAAGGTTTTTGTTTACATAATATGTGTGTGTGTTTACTGTGTATATTATACAGTATATATTTTGAAAATATTTATATGCAATTACAATATTTTAATATAATTTATATTATATATAAATATATTTAATGTATTTTTTAAATAAATATATACATGCATGTGTGTGTTTATATATTTATATACAGTACAATGTAAAAAATTTTTTATTAATATTTATTACTATATTTAATGCACTATATTTTAATTTAAGTTTATTTAAATGTTAATTATTAATACATTAAAAAAGTGAAATATTGTTTAAATATTATTAAATATTAAAATAATAAAATGTTTGACACAAAATGTGTTTTTTTTTCTGGGTTGTTTTCCTCTCAGATCCTGGTGCACCTGGGTCTGCTGACGAAGGAGTCTGGTTTTAAGATAGCGGAGAATGCGTTCAGTGGTGGTCCTCTGGGCGAGCTGGTTCAGTGGAGTGACCTGATAACCACGCTCTATCTGCTCGGACACGACATCCGCATCTCAGCATCCCTCGCCGAGCTCAAGGAGTGAGTCTCCAACTCCTGCTCTGTTCTCAATCCTTCAGTCAGGTCCATTCAGTGTCATTTAATTCAATTCTGTGTCTCCAGGATCATGAAGAAGGTCATGGGCAACAAGTCCAGCTGCCCTACGAAGGGTGATAAAATTGTGGAGCTCATCTACATAGACATCGTGGGTCTGGCTCAGTTCAAGAAGACTCTGGGCCCGTCCTGGGTCCATTATCAGTGAGTTCACATCTCTTTTGTGCTTTAGTATGAAGTATTTTCTTCTGGCTCATGAATGCGACGCTCGGCCGTTATTGACAACGTAAGCTGTTTGAAATGAGTCTGAACCTGATCTCCTGATGTTATCTCCGTCTTCAGACACTGAGACAGACTCTCCTTGGGGTCGATCTCATCCACACTGCGCCGCTGTGAATCCGAGCTGTTATTCCAGCCTGGATTGAGCTTATCGAGTAATCAGGGTCGTCTGACCTGATGTGATCCGTTAGCTGATACCAAACACAATCGTTTGCTAATGGATAACTTCCTCTAGTGTTAGAAACCACCTTCACTGTAGTGACATTTATAACATCTGTGTATAAAGTGTACAAATTTCTTAAAAAATTTGCTTTATATCGGGATTTTTTTTTTTTATAGACCAAGTTTCGTATTCATAACAATATTAGTTAGTAGTAGTAGTAATATTAATTATTTTGCTTTAAGTAATTTGATAATAATAACAATAATGAGAATAATAATAATTATTATTATTATTATCATCAGTAACAATGCTGTTGTTATTATTAGTAGTAGCAGTAGTAGTAATATTTATATTTTGATAATATCATAAGTTAAGTAATTGATGATGATGATGATAATAATAATTATTATTATTAATAGCAATATTATTAGTAGTAGTAATATGAATTATTTTACTTTAAGTAATTTAATAATAATTATAATTATTATTATAGTTATTATTATTATTATTGCTATCAATAATAATGCTTTTGTTATTATTATTATTAGTAGTAATATTTATATTTTGATTATATTATAAATTAAGTAATTAATTATTATTTAATAATAATGATATTTTGATAATAATAATAATCATAATAATAATAATAATAATAATAATAATAATAATAATATTGTTGTTATTACTATTGTTAGTAGTATTATTTAATTTTGACTTTAACTGTAATTTGCGTTTCACCAAAAAACTTTGCTTAATTGTCATGAAAAAAAATACACACAATAAAGATATTAAACTTATTATTATTAGTAATAATAGTAGTTGTAGTAATATTATTTCATTTGAACGTATTTTTTCTTGTATTAGTGGTTGTTTCACCACAAACCACAAGAAAAATATTGTATTACAGTACTTAAATTGTTTTTTTATTTAAACAGTCATCGTTTTACAGATTCAAGATTAAATCTTAAGTCATATAATAAAATAAGAAAAATATTGTACTATAATATTTTAAGTTTTTTTTTTTTTTAATTACAAAAAGTGCCACATTGTCCACCAAAAGTCAAATTTTTCATTAAAAATGTTGTGCTTGTCCTAAAAAAAACCCCCAAAAAACAAAAATGCAGATTAGAATTCTTATTGTTATTATTTCTATTAGTCTTATATTTTAATGTATTTTTTGTAATTTTTCTTTAAAATAAACATCTTAAAAGTTGAAAAAAGATAGTTAGGTGTATTTTATAAATACATACACATGTATACAAAAACACTATGCAGCATTCAAATATTTTATATATTCATGTTTTGGTTTTAGAAATATTATTATTATTATAAGCTTTTTTTCAGTGTACAGTCATCAGCACTTTGTAAATGGTTTGTGTGCTGCTGTTCTTTCAGGTGCATGCTGAGGGTCCTAGACTCGTTCGGGACGGAGCCAGAGTTTAACCACGCCCACTACGCCCAGTCGAAAGGGCACAAAACTCCGTGGGGCAAGTGGAACCTGAACCCCCAGCAGTTCAACACCATGTTTCGTAAGTCTACATGACAGAGGCTTTTTGTATGTGTGTGTGTGTGTGTTTAACCTTTCCCGTTCTACCCTTTGGACATGGAAACTTTATCCGGGCCGCGTCGGGGTTCTGGGGGTTTAGGTGGCGTCTCCGATCGGCTCGGGCTCTGAATAGCTCTTTTGTTTACCAACAGACTTTGACATTCTCATAAAACATGTGGCTTTCCAAGCAGAACTGCTCTTATTTCTGATTGAGCCTGTTTGAGCTCTGAGATCACTTTCACTGAGGTGTGGCTCGAACACACACACACGTCTGAACACTTTCTGAAGAGCAGCGATGATAAACTAACTGCTCACCACACTCCTCAAGAGTAACAAGTCATATTATCAATCTTATTTTGCCTCAAAATAAACAAAAAAATTCTTAAAAAAAAAGAAAAGATGAGACAAATATTGCGTTATAATATTTATTTATCGTACTTTATTTACATTTCATTCATTGTTTTAATTTAAAAAAGAATTTAAAGTAAAACTCAAGTCAGAAAATTAAGTCATATTATAATAAATACATAAGAAAAATATTTGAAATAAGAATAATAAGAAACTAATTTAGATATTGTATTATAGTTTATTTATTTATCTTTTATTTAAGTTTTTTTTTAAACTACAAAAATGTTTTTAAAATCAAAAGTGACACATTTCTGTTGGAAATGTGCCAAATTTTCATGGGAGATGCAGATTATAGCCCTATTCGGACGGGACTAGTTTTACAGGGGGTTTCACAGACGTACTTTGTGATTTTAATCCCGTCCGAATCTGCCATGTCCGTCTTTCTCTCCCACGACCTCTGGAAAAATTCCAGAGCAAATTACCTACTGTTTTTCACACAAACTCGGCGGTCCTCTGAGAAATCTAATCCCGTCCGAATGCAAATGTGTGTGATTTCCTGTCCGAATAGGACTTATGATGAAGATGATTATGATTATTATTATTATTACTGTTATTGTTACTGCATGACTTATTTTTATGACATATGTGTGCGTGCATGTGTATGTGTGCGCGGTACTGTGTGTTCATGCGTGTGTGTGTGTGCGCGGTACTGTGTGTTCATGCGTGTGTGTGTGTGTGCGAGCAGTACTGTGTGTGTGCAAGCGTGTGTGGATGTGTGCGTGTGTGGGTGCACTTGTACAGCTATTTGTGAGGGCCGGTTTCAGTTTTAGATCATCAAAGTGAGGACAATTTTGTAAAGTGAGGACATTTTGGCTGGCCCTCACTTTCTTTAAAGACCTGTTTGACGGTCAAGACTTGATTTTAGGGGTCAGGTTATAATTGGGTAAAGGGTAGGTTTAGGTAAGGCACTTACTTCTGATGGGTAGGGTTAGGGTGAAGAGCTTGAGATGTATATCCTCACAAAGATAGCTATACAGAGTTGTGTGTGTGTGCTAGGTTCTGTGTGTGTGTGTGTGGTGTTGTGTATCTGGTCTCCTGGAGATTAATTCAGAGCAGGAGTGTGTAACTGACCTCTCCATGTGTCGCGGGCGTCTGTGAGAACATGAGCTCTGACAGCAGAACAACACACCTTCCTGTCCGTCCGTTAACACACTCACCAACACACAGCCCTTCTCTTCAGATGTTACGAGCGGTTGCATCAGATGCAAGCACACGTGTGTGTGTGTGTGCCCTCTGTTCTTAACACTGCCAATCAAAGCCCTTTATCCCCCCGTCCGACAATGCACTGCGGTATCTGATAACCATCGCACCGCTCTCATATATTGTGTGTATGACAGGCCCGAATGACGTGCCCCCATTTCTTTACGGCTAAACGTCCATCCCGAAGTCGCTATTGGTTGTGACGCTTCCCACACGTATCAGATGCGCGAATGGCCGAGACCGAGACAGGAAGTCGCTCGCTTTCAGTACGACATCATTTTCCATTTTATTTGTGACTGCTGGGTGAAGATGACGTCATTGCAGTCGTTTTGGGGGTTGGTGGAAAGTTTTCTCGGGCAAAAACGCAACTGAAGAGTCACGCATGCTTTCACTCACTTGTAAACACACGGCATGGCTGACAATTTCACACACTCTTCTGCTGCTGTGAAACCACACACACACAAACAGAGGGGTTCAGAGTCATGCGAACTAACCAACTTCCTGTCATTTGCACGGCACTTCCTTGCATACGCCACGCATGGACAGAGCAAAGTTGCTTGTTCTTTCATCTAGGTTTCTTTTTTTTTTTCGGATTGCTTTCATAAAGGAAAGTTAAACACCCTGAGGATGCTGAGAGGAGTGTGTGCAAAATATCTATAAATATTCATGTGTTTATGCATTGATATGAATAATTAAAGGCGGAGTAGGTGGAAGGGTCAGTCTGTGTCACGTTTTATAAAATACTTCTCCTTTAGTGCTCCTGTAATTAAGAGCTTCTGGCGCAGGCTGGTTTTTCACAGGCATCTGGTTATGCTGTTGAATTATTAATTGCGAGGACAAAGTTTGCCAAATGTCTAATGGGGAAATGATAAGTGATACGTGGATATGGATAAAAAATACATCATATTTACGAAATTATTTAAATTATAATGTAATAGATAAATGTAGTAATTTAAAGTTTTGTATTATTATAATTCTTATTTTAGATATTTTTATATATATATATATATATGTATATATATAGATAGATATAGATATATATATAGAGAGAGAGAGAGTGTGTGTGTGTGTGTGTGTGTTTATTGATATTTATATATAATTATTGTTATTATTAAATGATGTGTTGATTACATTGTTTTCATATGGACAAAATATATTTTCTTTTGAAACAAATAGTCTTCAAAATTATTCACATATATTTTTTATGGATTTAAAAAATACAAAATAGAAAAAAAATGTATGTTCCAAATAATAGTCTAATTATAGTATAATAAGTGTTATGTATTATTAGTATTAATATTAAATATATGTAATTAATAATATGGACAAAATATCATAAGTGTGTGTACACACACATTAATTTTTAATTCACATATTATTATTATTACACTTTTTTAATTCATATTTAATGATTATTATAAAACATATGTACAAAATTAATATTTTATCATTAAGTAAAAAAATTATACAAAATTAATAAAAAGCGTATTAATAAAAATAAATGTTGTATTATTATTAATTAATAACATTTTTAAGTATATACATTATTTTTTATATATATAGGGGAGGGTCTCTTTAAAAACTGTAAATTTTTAATCTGTTGTTAATTCCAAATCCAGCACACTTTGTCCTGAGTTCATTTTATCATTAAATTTTCATGTAAGAATGAAGCTTTGTCCTTCAGAAACTAATCCACACTTAAACAAAGCACATTAGTGTGTGTGAAACTTGACAGGATAAGATGTCTATCAAAGATGAAAGCCGCTGCAGCGTTGGGAGAAGTCCAAGTGTGTGTGTGTGTGTGTGTGTAACATGCTGAGGTTTCATTATTTTCCACTCCTCTACTTCCGCTCCTGTATTTAATAAGAGCTCTGTCTCACCCACATTCCTGCTAATTACTGACAGCATCTCGGTGACGGCACCTGCAAACTGTGTAATGTGTCTCCTCCGCATTACTGCGTGTCATTGTTGCGTCATGTTGCAAAACGCTTCTGAAGAGCGCCGGGTGTGTTTGTGAGGTCTAGACTCGTTTTTCGCAACTTAATCACAAACCTTCCTCTTTTTCGGTGTAAAAACCTCAGAAAAAGACTTTCGAAAGTAGTCTACAACTTTATGAAATGAAAATTGGAATTTTGAAATTCCAAAAAGAATGCTAGGTTTTCGTTCGCACGGTGTGTGTGAGTGACTGTGTGTGTGTGTGTGTGTGCGTGTGTGCATGCTTATGTGGTTTATGAGGACACAAATTTGTATAATGACATGGGTATTACAATATGAAGGTGTTTTATGAGGACATTTTCAGTGTCCCCGTAATTCAAAAGGCTTAAAAAACATACTAAATGGTGTTTTTCTGAAAATCTAAAAGTGCACGTAGTTTCCTGTAAGGAGTAGGTTTAGGTGTAGGGTCAGTGTAGGGCAATACCACATACAGTTTGTACAGTATAAACACCATAACACCTATGCAGAGTCCCCATGTGAGTGTGTGTGTTCTCGTAGAATCATATTTGCGCTATTTACAGTATCTATAGAGAGAAGAAGAGCAAGAGGTCTGTATTACATTTAAACTCCATTTATGGTTTCTGCAAAATTGCGCAAATTGCATTATGGGCCACCTGGGTTCTGAATTTCATCCTGCACTCTCATTGAAATTGACGGGTAACCGTGACAACACGCTCCAGCCGCTCCCTCAGGCAATAACCACAGACCGTACACACACATGCATGTGTGTGTAAATAAGAAATCTTAACCTCCGTATTGAATATTTTGGACAGATGGCATTCAGGTGTATCTCTGCCAAGCCTTGTTACCCTGGCGACCTCTTGGACTACCGTTGTCATGGTAACAGCTCCTCGCTTGGCAACGTGGACACCCACACAGATCTTTCTCGTACACAATTAATCTGAACATCTTCCTTCAGGCGCTCCAGTCCTGATGTGCCATGCTAGATCAGATTTTCCTGTCTTTAAGAAATGATTAGAATTTTAGAAGTCTGTTTTAATCATCTAATCTTCTGAAAATCTTCTATTATTGTATTATTTGTTTTTGTGTGTCTATTCGTTTGGTTAATAATGTTATTTTATATAAATTTCTTTATATATATATATATATACAGCTCTGAAAAAAAATAAGAGACCGCTGCAATTTACTCCTAAATCAGTATCTCTCTGAGTATGACAAGCATTTCATGCCAGTCTTTGTTAAATTTCTACACA
>JAUMHE010000079.1:4015857-4040378 GCA_032359235.1 Enteromius mattozi
GAAAAATATTTTACGTTTGTATATTAAATATATTCATATATGACAGAATTTGATTATAAATATATACATGTAAATATTTAAAAAAATATATGCTGTGTGTGTTTTTTATATATATATATATATATATATATACACATAATCAATACACTCAGTACACACACATATATTATGTAAACATAAACTTTTATTTTTAATGCGATTAATCGTGTTTAATAATTTGACAGCACACTCTTTATATGGATAAATGTATTTATTTTTATTTATCCATCACATTGTTTAACAATGTTTAACTTTAAAACATCACATCCTACTACAACCTGACATTTTTATTCAATCTTTTAATTAAAAGTTAAAAACTTAATGAGTTTGAAATTTAATTACTCAAACAGTAAAAAATAGTAAAAAACAATAAACAGATAAAATATATATATATGCAACTTTTAAAAATATGACACCTTTCCCCAGCCTGACATTTAATAAAAATACTTGACTTTTTGATAAAAATTTACTTTTACCTTGATGTATGCTATTTTAATACATTCATATTCACATTTACAAATTATTTGTTCTTGCTTATGGTTATTAACCCTAGTTATACAGTACATCATCCTGCTTATTCAAAGTAAGTAAATTAATAAATAAATGCATATAAAATATTGATTTGGGCTGAAATTATTGCATTATGTGAGAATTCGGAGATGTTTTTTCTTCCACATATTACTGTTTAAATTGCTTCTCATATATTGGTAAAAACCATGCTTTATTAATATTACCCACTTTAACTTCTCATGTTTGTGTTGACTGGCTCATCTGATTGGCTGTTGTGTTTCCTCTGCAGCTCACACTCCAGATAACAGCTTCCTGGGCTTCGTGGTGGAGCAGCACCTGAACGCCAGCGATGTCAAGCACATCGACGACATCAAGCGACAAAACCAGTCGCTGGTTTACGGCAAGGTGGACAACTTCTGGAAAGTGAGTTCCCTTCCAATGTTTCTTTGGCTGTTTACACGTGAAGCCGTGTTGTGTTTATATGCTAGATTGTTTCGCCACGTTTTCCGAGTTTGAGCGCCAACAAAAGTGTTTTCAGTTCGGCTGCGATGACTTCATCTTTCCCCACCACAAGGCCATGGCCAGTTCCTCCGTTTAGATGTTCCTGCAGAGAACATTTCGCTGCCCATCTGGAGCCGAATCGTCCCGCGTGATGAGATACGCAGATGAAAAACTGTACTTGCTCACCGTCCAGAACATCTAATCACACATGGTTTTCCCCAGAAGGGACGTTATTCTCAATCTGTTTCTCCCATGTCCTTTAGGGAAAGTTTGCGTGTTTTTGGCGAATAATGTGGGATCCACAGAGTCTTTTTACAAGATAACAAGATTTTTCCTGCACTCATAGACGTAAACCAAAAGATTTAACGTGAAGTATGCCAGGAGAAAAAGGTTAACAATCGCAAAAGAGTTCATTTACGATAAGATGTTGCGATAATATAGTATTAGTATAGTATAGTAGATAGTTTTGGGGTTTTTTTGATCTTAGTGACATGAAATGAGAATTTCCATGTGAAGTTAGCCAGTATCTAGTAGTTAGCTAATCGCAAAAGAAATTGTTTACATATCTTAAAGGTACAGTAACAACCAGTTAAATAACAGTAGTTTTGAAAAGAGTTTGTGTATGTTTTGACGAAACAACGTGGGTTGAAAGAAGTCATAGATAGATTTTTTTTTTTCTCTTTGGAACCGAATTTTTTTTTGCGCAAATATTGCCAGTATGCTTATCGCAACAGAGCTCATTTACATATAGCAAATTTACTGTATTTAAAAAAACATCCCGTTTTATTCTAGATTTAGCACAACGGTTGCAAAAGTACAGATTCGTTTACATCAGCAAATTATTCGCGTATAACATCAGGAAATTTTTCACCGATGAGTTGCGCAAAATTACACTGATAATGAACACGGATTTTGCAGCTCGTCAGTGAACAATGACTCTGCGTTGTAAATGCGGCTCAATGCGAAATCACAAACGTAATGAAATTTACCACTGATTACAGCACCGGCTTTACTGACAAGATGCATATTACATATCGTGCGATCATGATCGTGCAGCCCTACTTTTTTTCTTTTACAACACAGCATGACAATAGTCATGTTAAGAATAATGGGATATTTCTAGCTGTCTTGGATTCGAAAATTTGCATATGAAGTTTGACAGCACACAGAGGAGCTCATTTGCATATCTTAAAGGTACAGTAACAAAAACAGCCCATTTATTTTTAAGGTTCAGCAAGGGGTTGCGATATTACATTTGCGCGTTTGTTGCATACATTGCGGGATGAAAAGAGAGAAATCATAGATCATACTTTTTGTTGTTCATTTTGACATGAAACTAAATTTAATTTGAACTTTGCTGCACACAGTTCTTAGCTAATCTCAGCAGAGCTCATGTGCATATCTTAAAGGTACAGCACATTCTATTTCGTTTACAAATGCATAATAGATGCATTTAACTTGTAAGTTTTTTGCATAAATAAGAAATTTTCTGCGATTTCTACTTAAAAATGGTATGAAATAGTCAGATAATGTATTTTTTGACAGTAATTTTAAGCTGTTGTGCATTTTTGGTTTACAATGTAGGTTGAAGAAGTCATTATGGATACAGTTTGTATTGTTCTGTTCGATACTAAATGAAAGTTTGCGCAAAGTTTGCCAGTATGTCCTGAGCTCATTTACAATTTTTAGGTATAGTACCAAAAAAAAACATTTTGTTTTTAGGTTCAAAAGTGTTGCGAAAATGTTTTGCACACAATAGAGAATGAAAAGAGTTATGTTAGGATAATTGTTTTGTTTTTTTCTTGCTCAATTAGATATGACCGCAACAGAGTTTGGCACGTTTCTGTTTCTTAAAGGTACAGTAACAAAAACAGCCAGTTTAGTTCTAAGGATCAGAAAAAGGTCATGAAATATAGATGCATTTATGACAAACATCGCAGTTAAACTCCGGCAAACTTTGAACAAAACTAGAACAACCATTTATTGAAAACAGGATTTTTTCTTGCTCTGTTGGACATGAAACAAAAGTTTGCATGTGAAGTTTGCTAGTACGCGGAGGTTAGCTAATCGCAATACAGCTCATTTGCATAATCTAAACATACTGTAACAAAAACAGGCCGTTTAATGCTAAGGTTAAGCGCAAGGGTTTGCGAAAGACGGATGGATTCACAGCGACACTGCATTTGCAATTAACCTCAAGGAACGTTTGTGCATTTGTGACGCACGCCGTGGGATAAAAAGATGCAAAACACGCAAAGTTTGCCAGCGCGCAAAGGTTAGCTAATTGCAATGAGCTCATTTACATCTCTTAAAGGTACAGTAGCCAAAAAAAAGTCCAGTTTAATTCTCAGGGTCAGAAAGAGGTTGCGAAAGATGGATGCGATTACGGCGACAGCGCATTCTCATTTAACCTCATGCAATTTTACTGATGCCGTCCTTCACCCAGCGATAAAGAGAGAGAGAAAAAGACTCCTGCTATTGCACAGCCTCTCAAGAACTGGTTTCCGTGGAAACAGACTTGAACATAGACCCTGAATCAGTGAGTCTGTGTGTGTGTGTGTCGTCTAGAGATCAGAGGATATGTGTATAGGCTTTTGAAATGCAAATAAAGTCTTGGCTGCATGAATGCACACAAATACATTCATCGCGTTATTAGTGCTACAAGTTCACATGCAATGCATCTCTCTGTTTATTTTCTGTCTCAAACAGATGCTTTTATGTGACTGGTTTTACTCTCTCACACACACACACACACACACACAAACATAAACATATATATTAAGGCCTGAATTATGCTTTAGAATGCTTTGCGTTACACTGATCACTCAAACAATGCACATTTTTGCACTTTGTAGCTGCAGTGTTTGCATGCTGTGTTGGCATTTCCAGCTCATATCTCCCATAATCTTATCACTGCGTGTGTGTGTGTTAGTCGATAAAACAAGGAACTAATTGAGATTAAACAAGGAGATCATTGATATTCTGTTTGATAGTGTGTGTGTGTTCTGACCTAACTGAGATAACTCAGATGTGAATCTAGAGTCATACGCAAGAATACAAGCATGTGAATCCAGACTAAGTATTATAATAAAAAAGGTATTTAAAAATAGAGACTGTGATCATTTGTCATATGATTTATTTTTAAATATTACATTTGTAATTAACTAGCATTAGTAGTTTGTTGATTCAGACATTTCCCATAAATCTATGTATTATTTATCTTTTTAATATTTCTTTTAAATGCTCCATTTTTTATTTTGATTGTAGTTATTTTCTTATTTATTTTGACTGATACGTTTATTTTTTTAAATACTGTGCATTCATTTGTTTTTTAAATTATTCTATAATAGTATTCAATGTTATTTGTGTTTGTGTGTGTAATCAGTTATCAAAATCTATACACACACACACACAAACATAACATTAAAATCTAAACTATTTTCAATGTTTAATTATTAAATTATGTATAGGTTATTATATAGAACATATCATTTTGTTTTTATTAAATTTAATTAGAAACATACATGTTTTACATATCCATTTGTAATATTAAAATTATATACACACACATAATCAAGTATATTTCATTTTTGTTTTATTTTTTTAAATCAATATAAAATGTGTGTTTTATTAAAATATATTAGAAATATACACCTCTTTTATTATGTTCTTAATGTTTTATTTATTTATTTTGATGATTATGGTTTATTGGTAATGATGGTTTATACATATTTTGTTGTTATGATTGAGTTTTCACTCTCACCTTGTTCTTGAGACACATACACACACACACACACAGTTTTATTTCTGTTTGCATCCTCTGACGGGAAGTGGGCGTCTTTGTGTTTTTGGAGTGTTTGTAAAGAAAAGCTTGATTTTCTCCTCTTGAGTCCCACTGCACTGTTCCTGTCTGAAACAAGTTCACACTGAGAGCTCAAAAATCCACTTTTTGTTTGTGTTTTAAGCTTCCTTTGGCTCCAGTCACACGAATCTGTTAGCAGAATGTCTCAATATGATTCAGATTATCTGAATACGTCAACTTGAGATAGCATATCCTGGCAGATATCTGCATTTCATGACTTCAAATATGATTATGTAGTATGATTAGAGTATGATAGAGAATTTGTTTGTTAGTTGTTTTGTTAATATGAACAGCAATATTACAACTACATATTTTTATATCATTATTGTTATTATTAATGTTATTATTATGGTTGAACATTTTTATTGGAAAATTTTCTACTAAAATTATTTTATGTAATATACAATAATTTGATAGAATAATAAATAATTTGTAATTTTATAACACAAATAATTTAAATATTATTATCTATTAATCTTAAAATAGAGTTTTATTTTTAAAGTATTTTGATTATCTAAAAACTAATCAAATGTAAAATTATAATTATATAATACAAAATAAATATTAGAATTTGATTTATTTATAGCAATAGTAAATTATTTTTATGAATATTAATTGTATAAACTATATTTTGATTATATTCTGATTTGTAAAAAATAATAATTTATCATGATTTTGCTTTCATCAGTGAAAAATAAAGACATTATTTTGTTATATTATAAATTAATATTATACTTAATATTTTTTTTCATTGCTATCATATATTATTATTATTGTTATTGTATTGTTATTGTATTTAAAGTATTTATATAAAAATGCAATAATATATAACTAATTTTTATAATACAAATTAATAAATATTATAATTAGTTTTTATTTAAAGTAATATTATATAAATATTCATTTTATGAGTACTAAAGTATAACTGTAATATAATTTAAATTCGGAGTTCAAACAGATTAAGCCCTGCCCACATGGTCTTGCTTACATCAGCAGAATCCAATAACGGTTTCCGAGCACTACAATATAACTGCTTCAGTTTCATTTGATCAACCTTAGTTGCTGCTTTCTCACATGTACGTGTCTTTATCTGTGTTTCAGGATAAAAAGAAATACCTGGACATCATTCACTCGTACATGGAGGTGCACGGCACGGTCCACGGCACGAGTACGATCCACCTGCCGGCCTACGTGAAGAACCACGGGATCCTGAGTGGACGAGACCTGCAGTTCCTGCTGCGAGAGACCAAGGTCTGCTCCACAAACACCATGAGCTTGTGCTGAACATTTGTGCTAGACTGGAGCAGGGCCCGTGAAGTGATTGAATCACTAGTGTCTTGTTTCAGTTTTGAGATTGTTGCGTGTGTGCGTGCTCGAAACTTAAACGTGTGAAGCTGTACTTGCACGCTGATCTTTGTGGCTTTGTGGCTTGGATCTGGCATGAAACGTGACCACGAGAGAGGAAGTTTTCAACTTCCCTGTTGTCTCAACTTCATGCAAACATCTGGAGAGAGAGCGAGGCCGCTTCATTTACTTACAGAGAGCGCGAACGTGTCGTCCGACTCATTTACAAATAAACAAAGTCACTCGGAAGCCCATCAGACAGGCAAATGTTGTCTGAACTCACCTGCTTCTTGAAGACGTCTCAATCTTTTTCTCTATAAGCCTGCTTGTGTTCAATACCTCTCTGCTGCCTCCTGCTGGAAAACCATAGAAGTTCAACCACTGAAGGTCTCTTTACTTTTTATGCACAGTAGTTATTTATATTTGATATTTAATAAAATCTATAATTTGTATGGCCTCCAGAGGGTCGGGGCCCTCGAGGGTAAATGTATAACATGTACACTCATCTTGGTCACGTATTGTTGAAGAACAGTTTGTGCTGATTACAAGAAAAATACATGTTGGTCAATAATATGTTATAAGTAGCTGAAAAAAAGCACAAATATCAGAGCATGTCCAAACAGCTCAAGGGCCCCAAAATCACCTCAGACCCCAGAGGGTTAATGCATATACATTTTAAAAAGTAATAACATAATCACTTATTTTGTTATACTATAAATTATAGTTTATGTATCATTTTAAAAGATATAATTTGTCATAATGTTATAGTAAAAGTAATTAAACAATTAGTTTTAAATAGTAAAAAAAAAAATTGTATTTATATATTATAGTGTGGATATATATTATATTATAAAACATTTAACATTATATATTAAATATTTATATATATTTTTGATAGATTGCTAGATTATACAATATATACTCTCTTTCTCTCTCTCACTCACTCTTTATACATATATATAATTAAATTATCATTTTAAAAGATATAATTTGTCATAATATTATAATAAAAAAATAATTGAACAAATGTTACAAATAGTAAAATAATCTTTAATATTTTTAGTATTTATTATATAATTAAAATAATTTATAGATCTACTAATTTTATATTAATAGCTTTATTGCATATTATTATTTACACACACACATTATTTATATATATATATATATATATATTTTTTTTTGTATTTAATTAGGAATACTAAAGACTAACTGTAATATATGTTTTTGCAGTTTTAGAACTAAAACAATATATTTCGAGTCCTGTTAAGCTCTTTTGTGAAGTTAATGAGGGTAAACTAATGTTATTTATAAATGAAATGGCATGATCTGTCACTGGTGCATTGTGTGTGTGTGGGGTCATCTGTCCGGCGGTGCACAGACGGCTCTTTGTGTGTGCTCTGAAGCTGACGGCCCGGAGCGGCACACTTCACAAACACATGACTGTGGGCCGCTGGCCGCATGGAGACGTTTGCTCAGCACAGATTGTGTGCTTTTATTGTGATTGTTGTGAGCGGGCGACTGCAGCTGTGTAAAGCTGAGTTTATTGCAGGTAAATTTGCTCTGGGAATCAGCCGTCAGCTTTCCGTCAGTGGATGTTTGTTTGATGTTTTTTCTGCGAGCTGGTTGAAAGAGCTCCAGAAATCCCTTATTTCTCTCATAGGAATCAACCGCATACATCTATCAGTCTAAAAATACACCCAGATGAGGTTTAGAGATGGAAATCAGGCCTGGTTTATGAGAACATTCAGCCAATTTGTGTTTGTTTGGGCCTAAAATTCCTGTAAATAGCACATAATGGTGTTTGTGTGCTCAGGAGTGTGTGTGTGTGGTGTGAACTGGTGCTGGTATTTTCCACATTTAACATCACTGTTCTTGTAACATACATAGAGTTAAGTATATTATTTTAAGTTTATATAAGCATATATAAATATTTTTTATTCCTCCTATAAACGTTTTATTCCTCAGAAGTTGAAGTAAATTCATTTATATATATATATATATATACAAAATCAATATTTTTAAATATTTTAATATATAATTTGTAAAAACTGAAAACTTATTTATTTTTATTTAATTTTTTTATTTTTTTACAATTTTCAAAAAGCATGTTTGTTTTTTGTACATTCCAGTAAATCTAAATTAAATTGTATTTTACTTTGACTAGATTAAAAGAATAACAAAAAAATACAATAACACAATAAAAACATGATTTTGCAATTAAATTATATATTTTTGCAAATAAACTTTTCATATATATATATATATATATATATATATATATATATATGATATTTTATTACATAAATGCAATAAAAAATATGAAAATGTTTACATTATATCAAAATATTGGTATTTTATTTAATGAATAACAATTTGTATGGTAATAATAATAATAATATTTAAAAATAAATATTTAATGCAGACTTGGGCTTATTTTACTTGTAATTATAATTACAATTATGCTTTGTTACAGAATATGAGTACAGTATCAATATTTTAATAAAGTGAATTGTATTGTTTTAATTAGCTTAATATTTGCTGTAATATGCTCATGTGTTATTATACATGTCAATGATGCCGTTCTCTTTTTGTTCTGCAGCTTTTCGTGGGGCTGTCCTTCCCGTACGAGGGCCCCGCCCCTCTGGAGGCCATAGCCAATGGCTGCGCTTTCCTCAACCCACGGTTCGACCCGCCTAAAAGCAGCAAAAACACAGATTTCTTCAAAGGCAAACCCACTCTCAGAGAGGTATTGCTATGTTTGTTTATTATTATTATTTTACGGAGAGTTTTTGTGCTCAAAATCGCTGATGTTTGTTTGACCTCTGACCCCAGCTGACCTCCCAGCACCCTTACGCTGAGGTTTACATCGGACGGCCCCACGTCTGGACCGTCAACATCGAGGATCCCGCCGAGGTGGAGAACGCCATTAAAGCCATCCTCAGTCAGAAGGTACATGAACTACATCTAACCTTCACTTCATATAGACTCGGGATCAGTGTAAATGTTAAACTGCTCATAAATGACTTGTTTAGGTTCTCTGAAGTGAATTCTTTGTTACTTTTACATAATACATTATATTTTGGTCTAATGTAATCTTATAAAACAAAATATATATAATAAAACTGCTTTATTATAAATAAGTAACATAAGCATAATATCATCATATTAATGTTTTGTTTTACAATTGGAATAATACATTATTAATTAAAAAAGATGATGATTATAGTAATAATAATAAAGATCATGATGATGATTTAATATAGAGTTGGGCAAAAAAATACATATTAAATTTCACAAATGACGTGTTTGTGTCTTTTAGAAGTGAAAGTGAGTTCTGTCACCTTTATTCTATGTAATATTTCATAAAACAATAATAATAATAATAAAAATGTTTGTATCTTCAGAAGTAAAAGAGAATTCTTTATTAGTTTTATTTTATATAATATTTTCTATAATAATAATAACAATAGTAATACATTATTATAATAAGGAAACAAAATATATAATATCAATCAAATAATATTTCGTTTTACATTAGGAATAAAAAAAATCATGTTATACACGTGAATATATATATATGTATATATATTTTTTTATATATATATAATAATTGAGCTTTTTGACCTCATTGTCACTTCAGACTACAACTAACAAGCTCTGTTTTGTATTTTTACAGTAAAAAAAAGTTAATAAATAATATGAGCCTTTTTCTCACCTAGGACTTCCTTTAAAGGAGTTTTGTCAATTTTGAGGCAGTCTGTCTTTAAAGTTTGTCTTTATTTTTGACAAATCTATACACCCACACATTTACATATCATAACTACAGAATAACCCTAAACCATAAACATACACCTACTAAACATAATAGACTTACCTGTTTATCATTTAGTGTCATTAAGGATGTCCGAAATGGATGTTTTGTCATATCTGAAGAACATACATCTCATTAGTGCTGTTTTCTTGTCATTTGTTTCAGATTGAGCCGTATCTGCCGTACGAGTTCACCTGTGAGGGGATGTTACAGCGCGTCCACGCTTTCATCGAGAACCAGGTACCTGTGTGTGTGTGTATGTGTGTGTGATTCACCTGTTCACACAAGACATGATATCAGACTGATGTACATGAGAACCTGAAAGATACGCCCTTGTTGAACCTGTGTGTGTGTGTGTGTGTGTGTGCAGGACTTCTGTCATGGTCAGGTGATGTGGCCTCCTCTCAGCGCCATGCAGGTCAAGCTGGCTCCGGCGGGTAAATCGTGTAAGCAGGTGTGTCAGGAGGAGCAGCTGATCTGTGAACCCTCCTTCTTCCAGCACCTCAACAAAGACAAGGATCTGTTCAGGTACCAGCGCTGCACAGCAGAGGGCGCTGCTGCCCTCCACAGCCCTCTAGTTCTGCTTGGAATTAAGTCTTTTTTTACTGGCTTCTGCTGGGGTGTGGAGGGATTTGCTTTAAATCGCCCAAAAATTCACATCAGATTTGGACTATGTTGGTAAACAACTTGAATAAAAATAAATCTTGTTCCTTTTACATATATTTACAGTATAATTTACATATTTAAATGTTTGGGAAATAGTATATAATAATATATATATATTTTTATTATATTATGTATAATGCGTAAATGTATATTAGAATATATTATCTTATAAATATTGTTTATTGGATGCTTATGTATTGTAATATTGCTAAATTTGTAATATATTGTTTATAATATATTACAATTATAAATAGCTTAATATTTAATAATAAACACCATTTATTGGCTTCATATTTTAATTTTATTTTTCAAATATTTAAATAGTTATACTGTTTTAACATATATTTATAATACATTAAATGTGTACACATTAAAATAGAAATGATAGAATTATATTACATATATATTCATTTTTTGTTTTGTTTTATTTCCTATAACTAAAATTTTTGTATATATTATATATGTATACATATAATACACACTCACTGATATGTATTTTACTATTATTATTATTAAAATAGGTATAATTATAAAATATATATTAAAATACATACATGTGTGTATATATATATATATATATATATATATATATTTACATTATATATGTTTGCATGTATTTTAATATATATTTTATAATTATACATATTACTTACTTAACATTACTTATTTGATGAATGGTTTGATATTATTTTCTATAAATAATTACAAATGTTTTTAATATTTAATATTGTTTTCCTTTATTTTCCATAACAATTTTAATATTTTAAACATACATTTTAATGCTTAATATATACATTTTATTATACGTATCTGTAGTTCATTATAAATATTAAATATTAGGTGTGTAGTTTGATTTTTTTTTTCATTTTCCTTCAATTAAAAGCAAAAAAATATATCAATATTTTGATATTTAATTATAAATATTTTAGATATATATTGAGTTTTTTGTTTATATATATTTATATATATTTTATTTATTACAGCAAATTAATATTTTAAAATAATTATTAAAATACTTATTATTATATCAATACATTATTAACATTATTATTATTATGTATGCAGTGTTTTTGTTTTATTTAGATTTTTTTTATCTTGCTTACTTATTGCATAGTGCTGTAAAGCACTATACAATATATATTTTTAATCTTTAATTCATAATTTAAAAAATACATGTAACTTAAATAAATGTAATTTTCCATAAATTAATCCTTGGTATTATCTTGCTTCATGTCTCAGTTACCATAATATTACTGTGGCACCTGTCTGTAAACAAACATGGCACTGCCGTGGTTCTGTACTGACTGTCTTTACTGATCTCATGTCCTCAAGCGTTCTCTCTCTGGTTTCTCTCCTGCAGGTATGGTGTGGAGTGTAAGACTGTGGAGTCTTCCAGCGATATCGTTGTCCCCGCCTTCAGCGAATCGGCGCAGCATTGCGTGTTCCAGTCGGACCTGCTTCTGTTCAGCTGCGCCGGGGCCCATCAGACCCTCACGCGCATCTGTCCCTGCAGAGACTACATGAAAGGACAGGTGGCGCTGTGCAAGGACTGCTTATAACACGCACACTTCGGCACGACCAACCTGGCGGATCATCAGCCGCCGTACTGGACTGTTACATTGTGCAACGCGGACAGCGTCAGAGTTGTAACGTGCGGTGATGCGATTAAAGAACTCAGAGTAATCCAACTCTTGTTTTATTCCCATCAACTCACAAGAAAAAAAGAAACGAAAACGCTGGAGTGCGGCAGCTCTCGGCTCACGGCCGAAATAAAACATGGAAAGAGAAGAAAATGATTTACTTTGCTGGATTTTTTTCCTTTTGCGTGAACTTGAACTAGTTTCAAGCTGACATACTTGAAGCGGATTGCAGGGAATCAGAACTGCACACTGCCCCCTGCTGGTGTGGAGGAAACACTGTACTGACATTTATTACCATTCTACTGTTTTTTGTTTGTTTTTTCTTCATCCAATTTTTTTTCTCTCTCTGAAAGTGACTTTTATCATTGGACCAACTCTGAAAAGCATCTTTGACCCTATTGAAGACTTACCGAGTGCGTGTTTATTTGTGTGTGCGAGAGCGCTTGTTGTCGGGGAAACAAACTTTGCGAAGAAATCTCCCCGCTTTTACACTGAAACTGGACTTTCCGCGTACTGGCTTTCGTGAAATGACGCGTTCACATGTAAATAGCAGACGCTGAAACGTAAACGCGAGGTCCGCTTTATTCTGCATGGTAGTTTATTTACGAGTTTAATAACAGCACATGCTAACACTGCGAATTTTCCGTGTTGGTAACAAACCACGTTAAATACCGCAGTACTGCACCAGTCAACTGCCAGGTGTAATGTTTTAGTGAAATACACATGTCGCAAACCAGCCAGTATGAACTAGAACGCAAACCAACTGACCAAACTAACCGTTGACTGAATTCAACTAAATCGGGACACGTTTCGCAGTTGCGCAGAAGTGGCCGAGTTTACCTGAATTAACAGTATATCACGGGTTTCAAATACTCTATATGTGAATAAGGTAAATACCAATCACGGATATTTCTGTAAAAGTTTATCTTTATTTGTATGAAAAAGATAGATATATCTGTATAAAAACAAAGTGTACATTACTAGGAAAAAATACTTTTTTCTTATTTTGTGTTGAAAACACAAATTGGCCTTGTTTTTTCCTCTCGGTTTAATTTTCTTGAATTTGCCTGCCTATTATTGCAAAAAAGTCAAAATTATTAGAGTTACTTGTTTTGGAATGAAAATGCACTATAGCGAAGATTTAACACCAGATATTACAACACTGTACAATTGTTTTAACGTTTGTTTAATTTATTTTGTATACAGATCTTTATCTCTGCCTGTTGATTTTTATGTGACTATTTATAGAAAGTTCTTTATAGAGGGAAATATTATTTATCAGACTAATTTAAAGCATAGGCGCGCCTGCTTGTCCAGAGTACTATCTGAAAAAAATATATATATATATATATATATTTGCGGTGGAATTAAATCTATAGTACATTTAAATGAATTATTAATTTAATACTTGAAAGGATGTGTTTCTGAATACTTTGAAAACTTTGAAAACACATTGAGTATTTTTTTTTTTTCATACTATGGAAGTCAGGGGCTATGGTTAACAGTTTGGTTACCAATTTATTTTTCAAAATATGTTCAGCAAAAGAAAGAATCTCAATACAGGTTTTATTCAAGTTGAGATTATCGGAAAAATATCGGAATAGCTAAATTTAAAAATAAGCGAAACATGCATAAAACGTTAAGTTTTAGCTGTAAAATGCTATAATAAAAACAGTACAGCATAACATATCATAATTTCCTTTACTCTCAGTACTCTGGACAAACTTCGCGAAAACACAGTTTAATTTCGAAAGCCAGCAAAAACCTCATTTGATGTTTTTAACCAGTGTATGATTTCTGTACACATTTGCACATTTGTAAATATAGATGGGTCTCTTCTAGTTTTCCACTCTAACTTATACGATAGTTTTATGTTTGCGTTTGCGCTCTTTGTCGAAATCTTTACGTTTGTATGTAAAACGAAGGTCTTCAGCCAAGCTATTGTTTCATCTTATTTCATGATGTGCCTTCTGATGGTTGCTAGAACTGTCTGGTTTGTTTTCTTTTACGAAATAGCAAGCGCTGGAGGTGAAATGCTAGCTAGCTAAAAGCCGAAATAGTAGTGTAATAGCTGAAATAGAGTCGCTCGACATTTAGCGCGAAATAGTCTTGCCAAACGTTTGGTGGTTGTTGACACGCAAAATCACACAATCAAATATGTCTAGATGACTTACCTTTGGTTTACAGTATGAAGGATGCCACCGTTTCGAAAGTGTTTGTGTTCGTACGGCTTAGCTGTAGCTATTTATATTGACTGTCAAACTTTTATTGAAAATATTAAACAAAACATCATGGCCAGTAATTCTTGCTTAGTAACTACTGCTCATATATTGGAAATAATTTGGAACGAATACCAAATTATGAATGGAACCAATATGTTAATGATGTTCTGGTTTACGTTGCTGTTAAATAATAATTGCTTTTGTTTTGTTTGAAATCCATTCACACATCATTTGTAAACTGTTCAACCCAATGGGTTTGTTTTGAAGTTGTTCTTTTGTTTTGGGGGTGATTTACATTCATTATGATGGATTTTAAGACATTCATGGAAAAAAGAGGAAACGGACACAGTTTGTTTTTTCAGTAATTTTGAGGAATCAGTAGGATATATCTTTATTTTTCAAATAAACATTTTTCTGTGACAACAGACATTTCTGTGTAAATATACATGTGTACTCCACAGCAACATAGTTGTATATATACATTCATGTATCTTATGACATTCAGCCCGATGTGGATTTACGTCGGCTTTTGTCAGCATTTGTACTTCGAACAATGGTACGAATTCAGTTTTATTAACCAAATAATAGCCCATATCCTATTTTCTGGCATCCGTTTCGAAAGGAATAGTTCACCTAAAAGTGAAAAATGGCACCATTCAAGATGTAGACAAGTTTGTTACTTCATAAGAACAGGTTTTTAGAAACTTATAAATCCATTGAAGTGAATGGGTGCCGTCAACATGAAAGTCCAAACAGCTGATAAAAACATCACAATAATACACACCACTCCAGTCCGTCAACTAACATCTTGTAAAGCAAAAATCTGTTAGGACATTTTTAACTTCAAACTACACTTTAACTATAAACTATTAGCATCTGGCTAAAATATGAGTCCTCTATCCAAAAATATTGCTTTCTTCAATGAAAAAGTCATCTATTTTGAAGACCAACCACTGTTTACAAATCAAATCAAATCAGAACTGTTTTAAACATATTTTGGTGTGAAAAAACAACAGGACATGGACGTTTTCATTATTATGAATTATGGATTTTATATCACGGTAACAATATATAAAACTATATTTTTGATTTAAATAAAATCTTTATGATATCAAAATTTTGATTCCATAGAAATTTCATATTCCTCAACTAGTCTCAATATCATAAAAAATTAATACTAGCCTAAAAAAAAACTCAAGCTCACTAAGCATGTAAACAGTAAGCTATTAAATAAGAATAAAAATCCAATTACAAGAAATACAACAAAAACTACTGTAGAACAAATGAATGACAGAAATGCAGGAGGAATATTAGACTGCTGTCACTTTAAGAGCCGCCCATATCGAATAACCTTTTACACATTTCTCAGATTTTTCTTTTCACTTAAAACCTAAATTACTTTGCTTTACTGCGATGGTTTGAAGCTAAAGCACTTTAATGATGAACTTGCTTCTTAAAAAACACACAGCTTTTCAATTTATTTATGAACTGGAGTGGTGTAGAATATACTTATTGTCTTAATCAGCTGTTTAGGCTTTAATCCCGATGGCACCCATTCACTTCAATGGATCCACTGGTGAGCAAAAGATGAAATTTTTCCAAATCTGTTGAGTTTGTTTCTTCATCAGAACAGATTTTTAGAAATTTAGCATTATATCACTTATAAATCCAATGAAGTGAATGGGTGCCATCAAAATGAGAGTCCGAACATCTGATAAAAACATCACAATAATACACACCAATCCAGTCCATCAGTTAACATCTTGTAAAGCAAACATCTGTGTGTTTGTAAATAACAAATCCATCATTAGGACATTTTTAATTTCAAACTATACTTCAGCTATGAACTGTTAGCTTCTGGCTAAAATATGAGTCCTATATCCATAAATATTGCTTCCTCTAGTGAAAAAGTAATCTCTTGTGAATCAGGATGCACAGATCAAACACTGTTTACAAATCAAAACTGTTTTAAACAAATATTTTGTTGTGAAAAAACAACAGGGCATGAACTTTTTCATAAATTTTATAATGGATTTTATATCACCGTAACAATATATATCACTATATTTTATTTTTTATATTTTATATTTTAAGCAATTGAATAAGAATTAACATCTAATTACAACAAATACAACAAAAAACTACTGTAGAACAAATGAATGACAGAAATGCAGGAGGAATATTAGACTGCTTTCACTTTAAGAGCCGCCCGTATCCTGTTACGCATTTCTCAGATGTTTCCTTCCACATAAAACCTAAATTTACTGCGATGGTCTGAAGCTAAAACACTTTAACAATAGACTTGCTTTTCACTTTATTTATGAACTGGAGTGGTGTAGAATATAGTTATTGTCTTAATCGGCTGTTTAGGCTTCAATTCCGACGGCACCCATTCACTTCAATGGATCCAACGTTGAGCAAATGATGAGATTTCTCCAAATCTGTTCAGATTTAGAAACAAACTACATCTTTGATGGCCTGAGGGTGAGTTAACGCTCAGCAAGTTTACATTTTTAGGTAAACTACTCTTTTGAGTCCTAACCACACCATTTGCAGGGGTGTGTGCTTGCGTCCAGTCCCTCCGACAAGGGCTCTAGGTATTTAGCATGTCAATTAAGAACAGAGCGTTGAATCGACCACACTCCTGAAAAAAACAGCATAAGTCATACACGTCTCCAAAAAGCAAACGTTGCTTTCCACCCACAATCGCACGACGAACTGCCACTGAACAGCACATACGCGATCGGTCTGCTCCACGGAGCTACGATATATTTGCTACATAAAATGCTCAGAAACTCGGCTTTTCCCAAATACACATTTAAACAGCCGAGTTTCATGGCAAATATTACAACAGTCTAATACTTAAGAACATATAACTTCACATCATGAAGGGTCAAGTTTTAAGGCTTTGTTACTGTGCGAGTAACGTTCGTGTGCCGTTTAATAAGTACAAGGTTCACCAAAAGCTCTACGCAAGGCTGGATCAAGCTATAACAAATGAACTTCACAGAGCTTTACTGTTTCAATGGAATGCAAACGATGAAATTACATAATCACGTTATTTAGGTCTAGCAAATGAAGCGGTTGAATGATAGCAATTGATCTGTAGACTTAGACTAGTGCTCTTTAAGTACTGAAAGCGTGTTGTGTTTCGAGTATGTTACAATAGTATTAAATATGAATGAAAATGCCCTGTTTGTTGAATAATATACTTTAAAGTTCGCGTAGATGATTCGATGGCACGTTTTAACAAGGAACAACGGAACGAATTAAAGTTTTAACAAGGTCCTCTTAAAGAAAACAACTCATTATCTACAAAAAAACGTAGTTTCAGCACCTCTTCAAATGATTAATTTGACGTTTTAGCAAAATTATTTTGGCATGACGTTAATTTGTACACTTTCAGAGTGATCCATACTTGATTTTATGTCACACATTTGGCTTTTCCGCTGTGAAATTTTATTAGGAATGTCAAAAATGAGAACTTTTGAAATCGTATGTGCTTGTGTAAATTTAGTCCGTTTCTTCATTTTTCATGTAAAAAATTTTACAAGTTTTCACAGATGCAGCAAACGCTAAGAACTACTAAAATAAATAAGAACTTAATTTAAACAAACTAGACAAAAATGACAATCTGTGTTGAGTTTACCTGATAAACCTCTTCCCTTCTAACCTGGACATTTATATTTGTAATGACCTGCACACCTCTCATCCATTGTATGGATATCCATAATATTACTCTATTTGATGAATCTCGGTTTTCAATATCAGATGATACACGTTCTGAAAAGTATCTTGGCTCATTTCCATCTCAAACGATAGGACTATACACATTTTATATATTTAATTCTCGGATTTTCCTTTCAGATCCATATTTACAGGGGGAGTTTGTGGCTGCGGTTGCCCTGAGGCAGGTAAAGTGTGTGTGTTGTGTTGTGTTTTCCTCTCAGGAGGGTCTCCACAGAAGTGTTTCTGTGTGTCCAGAATCAGAATCGTTACTCGAAGCGCTCGTAATGTCTCGTCTGCCTGACGCGGGGCACCATGTCCTTTAACAACCTGATGGAGAAGAGAAAGAAAGAAAAGCGTAAGAAAAAACTGCTTAAAAACTAGCTAACTTTAGAGGTCAGACCAGAATTTAATGCTTATGTAGCTATATTAATATTATAGTAAAATATGCATTTCAAGTCCATTTGCGGAAACAGATAACTACGTTTTTTTTTTTTACAATAAAAAAACATTTTTTTACTGTGCAATCCAATTTATCTCAAACTACTGGGTTATTTTGATTAGTTTAAAAATAAAAAAACTAACAAATACAGATAACTATTACAATAAAACATAATAAAAACATGATAATATAATAATAAATATGATTTTTGAAAATTAAAACAATTGTGTTTTTGCAAATAAACTTCATATATAAGTTAAGGTAGACAGTGAGATAACATTTTCTAACAATAAAAAATGTAGTTTCAACCAAGTTTATCTAAAAACATTTCTAGCTATTTTATTGTCTACAAAAGCGCAATTTTAATACCTCTTTAATTTAGAGGAGTATTATGGTTAAGTAAAACTAAAAACATATTTGAAATAAACAATTAATATAATAAATCAATTCAAATAAATAAGAATGTTTTATTTCAGCAAGTTAAATAATTTTCATTTATTTCAAGAAAATTATATAAAAATATAGTAAACTATATAGACTAAAATGACTACAATTTCAACTAAAAATAACTTCAAATAGAAAAATATTTTTAAAAAACTATAATAGAATCTCAATCATGACTAAAATAATAATAACAATAATACAGTCATAATAACTAGGCCTATATATATATATATATACAATGCATTCTTTTAAATTGCTAAGAGCATATCATTATGAAAAAAAATGATTCAGTTAAAAAATGACTAAAATATGGGTAGATGTATAAGCAAAATCTAAATGTATGAGATTAAAACAAATTGGATTTATGTATGATAAATATATAAACACATTCAGCTGACAGAAATCTGACCTGGTTAATGTTTGACAGTTTATTAGTTTGCTTATATTAAAACGGAGTAAATGGATATACGTTTTAAATGCAGTTCAAACACACAGATTTCACATTATCCTAATGCTTTGATTTTACAAGTTACAATAACTATATATATATAAAAAATAAAGACAGTGTTATTTCCCTGCTTAGTATGAAACAATGACAAGGCTGAACTCAGCATGTGCTAACCTCTGAAGGACGAGACCTGTCACTTCAAACTGAACGACCTCTGCTCGTTTGCTTTTGAGGAAGAGACACAGCCGGTGGAGTTTACAGCTTATAGATTTACATTTCAGCTTCAGTTCTGTCAACAAGTCCTTCAGCGGTCGATAAGCGGTGGGAAACCTGCCAGATGACCGTGAGCTTAGCGTACAGTCTCTGTACCGTGTGAACTGTACGTCTTCTTTACCATTACGAGTCGAGTGGAGTGTTAATTAACAGTCTCTAGGCTAGTGATATTATAGTAATTACTTGTAATAATATTAGTGCGCATCATGAGCTATTTAACCAACAAACGACATAATTAGCGTCCCTTTCAGAAGCTTTAGCCAAAGCTTCCAGCATATTTACAGCTGCACCAAAGACAAACAGAGTCACGCCCGAAATCCCTCGACGGTGTGCGACGATATTAAACGACTGTTTGTTAAACAGCTCGTGTTACATTAAGACCTTCAACAAACACGGTACTTTGCAAAAACGTTATTTAAGTCAGTGTTGTTTTAGCACCGTTGATATAGGCCTACTTGTATAGTTAATGGTTTGACTGAGAAGTTACGTGACGTTAGTTTGTTTGTTGTTGTTGTCTAGTTTTGGACTCTTACTTGACTCCGTACGCGAGGATGATCAGTCCGATCAGCACCCCGATAGTCCCGTCCAGGTACCAGACTTTAGGTTCGTGTTTGAACACCTCGGCGCTGACGAGGATGGAGAAACCCATGACGGCGCCGACCAGAGAGTTAAAACCTGCAAAACGAGCGATTACCGAAAAGTAAACAACATCGGAAAGAGCAGCGCGAACAATCTAAACATGAAAATACGTGTAAAAACTTTCAAAATATATACATAATAAATATACACAGAACACATATATAAAGAAAATCTTTTTTTTTACAAATTAAACAATCACAATGCATTATATTAGCTCAACATTTTAACCTTTTTAGTTAAACTTACTGAACATGAGACATCAAAAATATATATTTTTGTTATTAAACTAAACTTACTAATTAAAGGCATCAAAAAATGTTTATTTTAGCTAAAGGTAATGCCATTTGTAACACCGACCTTACATTTAGCTACACATGGTAAACAAAAAAAGGAAATTAAATTGTAGGTATATAGTATGTGAGTGTGTGTGTGTATTAGCTAAACATGAGCTAAACATTAGCTACAAATGAAACGCACTACGACAACAACAAAAATAGCTGACAAATTTGACTTATTTTGGCTAAACGTTCTTTTTTAGAAAATCTTGAACTTTTTTTTAAAGACTTCTTTATCTTCACAGATGATCAGTGCTTGTGTCTTGAGATGGTCAGTAATTGCGTGTTAACTAGCTGTCGCAGCAGGAGATGTTTGGACAGCTGCTGAGTTTCACACATGGTTGAGCTCGCGTGCGATTGGCTTCGCTGGGTGTGTGTTTGTGCTTCAGGAGCGCTCGGTGTACACAGTGATAACTGTCAGATCGTGTGTGACACACATTCATGACATCCAGTTAAACATGTCAAAATGCTTTTGCACTGTTTGCTACATTTAAGGTTTTAAAGTGTGTACACTTAAGTGTGTGAACAAAGATTATTCAAGTGTGTTTAACAAGAAAATAGTTCGGTTTTCTACCTTAATATTAGCCAAGACTTTAACATTAACTCTACTTTGTTTGAGATCATTTCCACACCGAAATTGCTAGTTAAAAAGCTATGAGTAATAGCCAAACTTTACTAAACGTTTTAACCTTTATCTAAACTTACTAATTAAACTAGATTTCATAATCAGATTTTGTATTTAATTCTATTTGCTGTTTCTTTGTGGTTATTTAAAAACAATTTTCATTCAGGCATTGCTTCACTAGTAAATCCTGCACCGCTTTATTTATTTATTTTTTTCAGTGTGATTTAGATCACAAAAATCACAAGATTGGTCAATTCTAGTTCTAGCTCTAGCACACCTCTTCTCAATAAGGCACATGATTTAATTTTTACTGTGTGTGTGTGTGTGCACGCATATCCATCTGCGTATCTGTCTCTATATATGTCTGTCTCTGCACCCTCCATCTGCTCATCCGTCTATCTACTCGTCTGTTGCTTTTCCTTTTTCACATTTTTTTTTAGGTTTCTTTCAATTAACAAGTGAAAACGCCATAAAACCACTATAAAAGTAGCCTCTACTATTTTTATATGCGTTTTAAATCTTCTGAAGTCATAAAAACCTATTTTCTGGAGCTTGACCATCTTCCCATCTCTACGGTCTACAGGAAAAAAACTTATTCTGCTCAACATCTCACGTTTTAAAGATTGGAAACAAAATGGAGTGACAGTGGGTGCATTTATTTTTGTAACAAACTTAGGATATCTTAAGCGTTGGTGTTTTGAAAATAGCATTATTTTCGGGATTCGATGGAATTGGTTTTATTAAATATCGTTCACGTGTGGAATTCTGCTGCTTCCAGCTGGTGGGAAGTCAAAAAGGGAGGAGCTAAGGTAAAATAAGACCAGACACGTTGCGACGGCACTGTGAATAACAAATCAGGCTGGCCATCCACACGGTAACCCGGTGGGTTTCCGGGGAAACGTACCGTCGGTGATGAGGGCCCTGCTGGTGAGGACTTTCCCCAGCATGAACTTGCAGACGGACAGAATAGCACACACAATCCCGCTGATAACTGAGACGCTGTACAGGAAGTCATCCTGGAGGAAGAGAAAGAGAGAGAGAGATTACCATACTGAGCACGACGTGATGTTCATAACTGTCAACTGCACTGTTTTATTTAACAGTAATTCATACTGATGACGGCACACTGTAAAAGAAATGAAGAGAGCGTTTAGAACAACTCTGAGATACTGCAGAAGTATGCTACACAGTAATCACAAACCTCATTACAGTGTGTTTAATATTTTGTGTCAAAATGTCTACATTGATCAAATAATGAGTCATGTATTCTAAACAACATACTACCATACTACTTACTCTTTCTGCAGTATATACTATGTATGCTGTTGATGTTTCGATGTGTTCTGATAATAATGTAACGTAATGTTGTTTGAAGTACTTCTTAAATATAGTACACACTTCATAAATACAGTCTAGTATGCAGTATGTAGTATGTAAGAGTAATGACATATTAGTGTACTGTACCGTAATAGTTTGAAACACAGTATGCAACAAATTGCAGAATACTAAATTGTTGCATTGCCAGGCTATGTTTATTGACTATGTAGCATGTACTGTTTCGAGTGTTACTGCTGCTTTTCTTACCGTAGCACACTAAATAGCTGTCACATGACCTTTATGAAGTGTATGTTTTCAGGTGTACATACCACATTTTGCATACTGCACACTTGCTGAAGTAAACATTTAAGGTACTGAGGTGTATTATTTGAAATGTTTCTTGCATAAATACAGTACTGTATAGTATGCAGTGTGTAGCATGCTAGTATAGGAATACCAGCATAGTATTGTTTCTTGTTTTTTTTGTTCTTATTTCAATGCAAAACAGTTCACCATATGCAACAGTATAAAACTGTAGCATGCTAAATAATCACAGTCCACGCATAGGACAGAAAAATGCATACTACACACTTGCTGAAGTAAACATGCACAAACGTTTTTGTTTGTTTGATTTGTTTTTTGTTTTTGTGTGAAATTTATACCGCTGCATAATAAATACTGGTTGAATATACAGTATATATTGTGGAGTATGCAGTAAGTAGTATGCTAGCATTCTAGACAAATTCAAAGTATGTTCAGAATAGAATACTAGCATACTGCTTCCTTTAAAAGAAAACTGTATTAATTATGCAGCAGGAGTGTTAGTTGAATATTAAATTGTTGTCACATGACCTCATGAAGTGTATGTTTCCATGTGTACATACTACACACTCACTGAAGTAAACATGCAAGTTAATGAGATTTACTGACAATGTAGCATACTACTATTTGAATTTTTCTTGAATAAATACAATATATACTGCCAAGTATGGAGAATGTAGTATGCTAGCAGAATGGAATATCAGCATACTATTATACTGTTTCTTGTTTTTTTAAGTGTGGAATAGGCTAGTACACAGTATGCAACAGTAAATATTTAAAACTGTAGCATGCTAAATTATCACATGCAGAGAAAATGCATACTGTACACTTGCTGAAGTAAACATGCACAATAATGTTTTTGACAAACTACTGAAATTTACAGTATATCGCTGCGCAATCAATACTGTTTCCCTATCCAATATATATTGTGGAGTATGCAGTAAGTAGTATGTTAGCGCTCTAGATATAGTCAAAGTATACTCAGAATGCAGAAGTGTTTTAACTAGTAACATACTAAATTGTTGTCATTTGACCTCATCGTTAAGTGCATGTTTCAATGTATGCACTTTCTGAAGTAAACATTCACAGTAATGGAGTTTTTGACAATTATGATGCATACTAATAGGTATATAGTACATACTCTGCTTTATGCAGTTAGTAGCATGCTAGTATTCTAGTATTATTCTATGCATACAAAAGCACTACAATACTATTGTACTCTTTCCAATTAAAAAAGATAGTGTGCAACATTAAGCACTGGCATACTAAATTGTCACATACTAAATTGTCACATGACATCAAGTTCATGTTTACTTGCTGAAGTAAACATGCACAGTAAAAATGTTTTTTGAT
>JAUMHE010000079.1:4040478-4061051 GCA_032359235.1 Enteromius mattozi
CATACTAAATTGTCACATGACATCAAGTTCATGTTTACTTGCTGAAGTAAACATGCACAGTAAAAATGTTTTTTGATAATTGTGCAGCATACAAATTTTTTAAATATCTATTGCTGCATAATACATTCTATTTCAGTATATACTGTGCAGTATGTACAGCAGATAGCTAATATAATAAGTTAGGCTATGTTTAAATTGGAATACTACTACTGTTTCCTTTTTATAAAAACAGTATACAGTATGCAATATTCAAACATTGCAGTCATGTTACAAGTGCGTGTTTAGAGATATCTGTGCATGCAAAAAAATCATACTACCCACTTGCTGAAGTAATGAGGTCTTTTGATGTAGTATACTATACTACTGATGTAGTATGCTATTGTTTACAGTTATGTATTGTATGTTGCTACATAATACATATTCAAGTATATGCAGTAAAAAAGTATACTAGTATTCAACTCCAAACAACTTCAAATCTGTGTATTCCACACATGTAAATAAGTATAGTATGCATACTGCAAATCTAGTACGAGACGTATCTATGCATATGTTAAAAAGAAAGCAATATGGATGGAAATAAGGAGCGCAGAGGTGAAAAAGACAATGAAAGGATGCAAAAAAAGATGAGTGGAGTTGCGAGATGCTTTCTCAGCCTGAGCAGAATCATTAAAATTTTGCACTGGCCTTGCAGACGTGAAAAAAATGCAACGCTGCAAGGTTCCCACCATCAAACATAACGTCCAACGCAAACACACAAACACACACAGACAAACGGTCAGTCAATGCATCATCTGTTTTCGACACATAAAACGCTATGATGGATCTTCTGGCGAGAGAAGCTCATTAATATTGATGTCAGACAGGTGAAGAAAGCAGAAAACAATGAGGTTTGTGTCTTGCGGACGGTGTCGAACAACTCTAACCCTCCCTGAAGACTTAAAAACAACCTCATGCCCTCGCATTTATCACAAACGCTGTCTGCCTGCCCACAAACATCCCACAACGCCTCTCTCGGAAACATCTCCGATCATCCATCTCCTCTCAGACGGGGAATTGGAAGCAGTTGCACTATCATACATTTTTTACGGTTGTACTTTCACAGGACCATAAAATTATGTAAACATCATTATTCTGGACTGTATTTTTGTGTCTGTTGGTCGCTTGCTTAACTGATTTTGTTTTTAATCAAGCAGGTTTACGACAGGAAGTGTGAATGGCACAAATGGAACTGTTACAGGTATTCAGCGGAGGACTGTCGTATTGATTTTATAGCAGCAGAAAAACAGTCGATCGTTCTCAGAAACGCACACGTGGGGTTACGAAAGGGGGCAGTCCATTTCAAACACCTTGTTCAGAACAGCCTATTAACATTTCATTAGAGAGCGAAAGAGCATGAGAGAGAGAATGTGAGAAAAAAAAGTAAGAGAGAGGAAAGAAGGGGGGGGAAGTGTTTCTGACATCAGCAGCAGATGAAGGGAGGGAGAAATATTGGATCTATTTTTAGGCGCCGCTTGTATGCGCCAAAACCCAGCTTTACACGCTGAGACAGGAACAGGAATCCTCCAGAGAGAAGCCAGAGTCCTGATTAAAACATCAGCACTGACTCTCTCTCTCTCTCTTTCTCTTTCTCTTTCTCTGTCTCCTTCTTTTCTTCTGTATCTCTCATCTGGTTATCGTCTTCTCTATTACATCCTAATATTGTTTTCTACACTCTTACAAATAAAGGTTCCAAAAGGTTTACATAAAACGGATAGTTCCGGTCCTTGATTCTGATTGGTTGAGCCATGTTTGAAGCCGTTGTAAATTACACTACGAACCTACTCTTTTGTTTACTTTGTGTGTTGCTTGGCAGCCACTTTGCTCCAACCATAAATGCCTCATTAGCCACTGTTTCTGGGCCTTTATACGCAAGGCGTCCGCCTTATTGTAGCAGTCTGGACGTCATTCACTATAGTAATCACTAAATATTCGAAAGATGCCACAATCTTGTGGCAATGACGTCAAGTTCACTTCCAAGATGGCGGCACACATACGTGCCTGGAGCATGTCTATGGTTCCAACCACAACTGTTTCTCAGGAACTACATTGTTTGGTGGAAAAATACTGTTTTTTTAAATATCATTACACTTGCTCTTTTTATTTTGTGAAACCTCACTAAGTATGTGGAAATAACCGTTTTAGAAAAGCAATAAACTCCGCTTTGCATCATGCCAAACAACGCCTCTTAAGCCTGGAATACACTATGCAAGTTTTGCCCTGATTTTACAGTCCGAACAAATTGACACTAGTTGAGGAAAGTCAGAGCCAGTTTGTGGATTAAAGCTGACAGACTCCACAGAAAATCGGGTAGTGTATGATTTTTAGCTTTAGACTTTGATTCCATCCACCAGGATATCAAACATATTTGATATTTTCAGCCAATTTTTATTGAAGGCAGTCTGCTAAAATGACCACTTGTACAGCTCTATGATGAATAGATATCCACAGAAGATCATCAGCACCTGCTTCTACATCGCTGCCTGTTTAGCCTCGCCCACTGATTCCCACATGTAGTGTTTACGAAAGAGGCAAACGCATGTCTACGCAGAAATCAAACGATAAAGAATCGTTCAGTGCCAAGTTTACCTTGCCTTGCCTTCCTTCTGATCCCAGCGTTAAGAAAGAATGGCTATACTTTATTTTTAATGAAGATACAGTAAGAACTTGGTCCTTTGTTCATTTTTATTTTACCATGGATTCATTTACAAACAAGGAACAATGCGAAGCGGGACTTACAGAAAGATTCCTGTGCCGACCATATTGGATCCGACATTAATGGTAATGTCACAACACAAGTGTGAGTAACTGTTTTTATTATGTGGTTATTGCTTTGTCTCTTATTGATTGATATATATTGAGTTATTTAGGTGTTTTTGTCCTAAATCACAGCAGCATCCATCTATAAGGAATGTAGGCTAACACAACTGTTAGAGAATCATAGCAGTGGGTGTTTACTTCCGACTCTACAATCCCTCACACCTGTTCAAACAGGGTTAAAAACAGAACAGAAATAGCTTATAATTTCTTAATTATGTTGTTTTTGATGTAAAAATTCAATTGATTACATTGTAAGTGGACCTCAGAAAACAGTACAAAATAAAAGTCCCCATAAGAGAACCTTTATTTCCCATTATGTCACCATAAGACCTTTTTAGTTACTATTATGTCCTAATAGAACATTTGAATATCAATTATGTCCTAATGTTAGTTCTCGTGTTGTTGTGCAAACTTTAGCTGTCGTCATGGAACCCTTTTCAGTTATTGTTAGACCATAGACTTTTTTTAAAAATTATATAATTGTAGAAATGTATTTCTTATGTCATTGAAGAAACTTTTTCAGTTATTTTGTCATTTTATAACCTTGACACTGTCATTGTAGAAGCTTTTTGTTTGTATGTCAAGGATTTTTTTTTTTTAGGTCATTATAGATTTCAATATGTCATTGATTCATTTTTTTAAAATTCTGGGCCATCATATTTTTTTTAATCATATAACATATATTTTTTTTTTTTACTATTATTATTATTTTAGGTCATTGTAGGGTTTTTTTATGTTATAGTAAAAACTTTTTTCAAATTTTAGGTCATTGTTCAAACTTTTTTCAATTTTGTTATGTCATCATAGAAACTTTTTTTTATTATTATTTTTAGGTCATCATAAAATGTTTTTTAGTTTTTGTTCTCATAGTTGAAACTTATATCTTAGGTCATTGTATAATTTTAGTTTTTTTTTTAGTTTTTATTATGCCGTCATATAACATTTTTTAGATTTAACATTTTTTAAGTTATTGTACATTTTTTTACATTTTAGGTCATTGATGTCACTGATGTGATTAATTTCTTTAGTTTTTGTAATTTCATAGAAATTCTTTTAGTTTTAGGTAATCGTAGAATGTGTTTGAACTAGTGTGAACTAGTGTGGTGTCTCATTTCATCACAGGAAGACGAATTCTAGATTGAGAGAGAGAGAGAGAGTGATAGTGGAGGGGTAACTGGTTTAGGGGAAAATATTTCCCCTCTTCATGTTGCCTGGCAACAGTGATATCAGATTATTCTAATCTCGTCGGTGACTTCGCACCTCGTCTTCGTCATGTTCATTCAGCTTTACACTTCTGCTGTTCATCAGGTGGCGTTAGTTCCAGCCGAGGAAAAACTCACACAACCGGCGACATAAAAAGATGAAGTGTTGTGTTTGCGTGTGGCGTCCTTCATCTGAGAGACTCTCGTGAATGGAGTTTACAGTCAATAAAAAGCCAGCAGGGAAATAAGATATAAGAGTATGAATGCGTAGAGCAAATAAACAGAAATATCTTTAGAAAATGATGGAACTGAATCAGCTTAGAAACTAAGCAACAGTTGGCCGCAACAATCAATCAGTGAATCTGATGAATTAATGAATCAAACTGTGAATGAATCAACCAGACAACTAATCGTATGAATGAATCAGTAAGTGAGTAACCATGCAAACAAACAAATGAATCAAACACTACAATAAAGATTAGATTTACTGAACAAACGAATGAATGAATGAATCAGCCTTTGGAAGAACCAATAAACCAAACTAATGAATGATTCAGTTAGTGATTAAATGAACAAAGGAACAAATTAATCAACCATTACAATGAATAAATCAGTGAATGAGTAATTAAACAAACAAACAAATTAATGAAAAAAAGTATTGAACAAACAAATGAATCAATGACTGTAGCAACTAATAAACCAGTCCAATTAATTAATCAGTTAATGAGAAAACAAATATACAAATGAATGAATGAATGAATAAATCATTTAGTGAGTGAATGAACAAACAAATGAATCAACAGTTGAACTAATCAGTCAACCAATGCAATGAATAAATCAACTAAATCAAGTCAGTGAGTGAACAAATGAATCAACCAGCTAAGATGCAGAATTATTTTCTTACCACTTCTGGTTGCAGTTTTGTGGCGAGGTCATGGATCGCTTTGACCAAGATAGTGATGGCCGACAAGATGAACACGACCCCGAGGATGACACATGCTCTGGAAAACACACACACACACACAGGTACACTGAGTAAACCACGGCATTAATCCAACTGATGCTTTATTGAGTTCATGCTCTAATTCCCCTCCTGTGTCTGAGTCAGTTAATAAAACACAGCTCTGAAGCTTCTGCTCGCTTTAGTACCTCGATCTTATTAGGCCTGTCAAGCCCTGTGTTTATAAATGAAGGCAGCCAGGGCTGTAGTTGTCTAATTAAGCCTGGGTAATAGGCGAGAGCATCTGTTCCACTATTTACTCTGCTGCAGGGGTAGTTGGGTGAAATCTGGTGAAGTTTTAGGGCCGTTCTGCTATGTTTCTCACGCGTGGATCCCTTTCGGGCTTTGTAAGCTCAGTCTGTTAAGTCAATGTTTTGGTTAGTGATCAATTAATGCTAATAAGTATTTATTTTCAGGTAAACACTAAGCTCTTTTGACTTGATCAAGCAAGCAACTCCTTAGCACCCCCTTAGGAACTATTCTGAACACATTATCCACCTAGCAACACCACTTTAGTAACTCCATAGCAACACCATAGCAATGTCCTAGCAACTACACCCTAGTAACTGCATAGAAACTTCCTAGCAACCCCTTAGAACATCTCAGTATTGTTCTAGCATTCGGAACACACTAGCCACCTAGCAACAATCAACATTCTAACTACTCAGAGTACTTTAGAGTAAGTGACACCATAGCATTGTCCTAGCTAACCCTAGTAACTGTATAGAAACGTCCTAGCAACCACCTAGGAACTGCTCAGAGTAGTTAAGTAACCTCTCAGGAAATATTAACAATCACCTAGCAAAGCCCTAGCAACCACTCAGAAAACTAACCACATAGCAACACCATAATATTGTCCTAGAAACCACACTCTGGTAACTGCATAGCGATTCCCTAGCAACCCCCTAGAACACAGCAGCATTGTTCTAGCAACCATTCAGAACACAGTAACAACCACCTAGCAACACTCTAACTACTCTGAGTACATTAGTAACCCCATAGCAACACCCCAGCAGTTGCCTTAGCATAGTCCTAGGAACCACATCCTAGAAACTGCATGGAAACTTCCTCGCAACCACTCAGAACACAACGCCCGAGCAGGGCCGTCGCCAGAAAATCTTCAATGTGGGGGCATTTAGTTTTCATAGGGGGGCACACTTTATTTTTGATCTCAGAAATAGACATTCACCAAAACAAAAACAACCTGTAGCTATTATTATTTAAATCAATCAAATTGAAACCACATAGAACATAATAGCATCACCCTAGCAACCACCCAGAGCACCCTAGCAACCACCTGCTGTAACAATTCCCCAAAAACCACTCAAACCATAATTGCATCACACTAGCAACCACTCAGAACACCTTGGCAATGACCTACTGTACCAATACCTTAGGAACCACTCTTAACATAATAGCATCACCCTAGCAACCACTCAGAAGAACTTAGCAACCACCTACTGTAGCAATTAAAATCATTCAGAACATGATAGAATCACCCTAGCAACCGCCTACTGGAGCAAAACTCTACAAAACACATCAACATCCACCTAGCAATGCCCTAGCAACCAGTCAGTACGTCTAACAACCACTTAGCGAAATCTCACTACAGATTCTTCACTTTAACATCTGCTGTGGTACATTGTTATTCTCATACGGTTTGACTGTTCATGAGTCTGCAGTCCAGTAGATATGTCAGCTCGCTAATGCAGCCTGCGTTATGATGTAATCTGTCTCCACGGCGATCCACATCCCGGCAGATTCCCCCAGAGACCCGCAGCGGCCCACGGCTTCATGGTGCATTACAAACCCAGTCATTAGATGTGTGTGTCTGTACTGTACTGTCTACACACGTCTGCCTTTGTCCTGCGTCTCTTTTTCCTCTGCTTCCTCTTCTTTCTTTCTGTTCACAAAGCCCTCCGCCCTTTTGCCATCTCTATTCTGTCCCTCAGCCGATAAGGGACGCCGAACACAGAGAAAGACTGTCTAAGGACCCATTTTAGACATGAAACCCAGAGCGGGGCCACTTCCTGTGGGACAGGAGAGTCTGTATACCTGGCCTTCATCCATCAGTGCTGGTGGTCTTTAGGAAACGTTAACCTGCTTTAACCTGCTGAGGTAAATTACGCTAATTTAGTGTTAAAGATACAACACAACTCATTTTAACAATCGCGGGTTGTTTGGATAATTAGTTGCGCATCTTGTTTGACCACAAAACGTCCACAAATATTCAATGCCAATTGAAAGATCAATCTGACCTTCTGCTCTCCCTGTTGGCCAGAAATAACATCTAATTGGCTACTGACACAACCCAGAATCCCCGCTGAGCACAAACTATACCCACGTTTGCTTTAAGAAGAATCACGTGTACTTACATGTATTCTCTGTGTGCTGAATGGACTGCCGCCGCGTTACTGTATCGCCAAAGCACGATTATGGAGGACAGGACGTCTAGAGTGGCATCAAACTGCAAACGAATGGACAACAATGATAAAGCCAAGCATTAAAATGTTAAAAAATAATAACAATTTAATTATATGAAGTGTTCGCATACTTACAGCAAACCCAAACGCTGATGCACTATGCCGCATTATAGAAACAGCTGCAAAAGAAATGAGTAAAAATGATTTCAAATGAAAATTATTAAATTAAAAATTATTATAAATGAGTTGGACAAACTTAAATTGTGAAATTTCTATCTTTTATGAATATGTTTTAAAGATATTATTTGTTTGTTTGTTTGTTTAATGTTTACCTTTAAAACTGTTAATAAGTTGGCCAAACTTTAAATGTGTAGTGTTTATTTTTTAATTTTTAAAAATAATAAATAAATCATAAATGAGACTTTGTATGTTAAAAGAACTGTAAACGTTAATTGTTGAATTTAGCAAAATATTAATAAATACATAAATTCAAAAGGTAGTTCCTCAGATGAACAAATTTTAAATGTGATATTTATTTATTTATTTTAAATATTGCTATTGCTTTAAATCAACAAATACATGCATACATACATATTGTAAAACTTTAATGTGGAGTGTTTATTAAATGTTTTAACAGATAAATACATTTTACTATTAAAAGCCCATTAGTTGATATATATATATATATATATATATCTTATTTAAAGGTAAATATTTGGACAAACAGATAATTATTTTAATTATTCTTTTAATTATATTTAATAATTAATTTTAAATATTCATAATGATATACTGGCAAAGAACATTATTACACTGGGTTATGAATTAATGTGAGGTTTAATTCTTATTTACTTGTCACAGCCTGTATCCAGTCACACCCACTCCAACATTCAGGAAGTATATATTGTTAATATTGATTTTGATAAGTGTTTGTCTTAGATATATATCTAAAGATTATATATATATATATATATATATATATATATATATATATGCACTCCCCTGCTGTAAAATCGCATTTGAATGATTTCCAGCAAGTAAAGTGTCCCGGGTCAGGTTTCATCTCTTCACACTGTGATGTCAGCACATGGTGTGGATCTGAGCTACTCAAACGGCAGTGTGGCTTGTGTCCAGTTATCGACCTTATATTGACCTCTAATGCACCTGAATCCTCTATCCTGAGACAGGATGAGCGATCCGAGATATTCCATCTACTTCTACAGGGTCAGCCAAACTCTCAAAGTACTCAGATCTGCGTTTCAGGACAGTTTGTGCATCTAGTGTACCTGTGCACTTGACTGTTCAGTACAGCGATATGAATACACTACGTTATGGTAAAGAACAGTAATTCCGTAAACATTTTTTGGGGGATTTTCTAGCAATATTCATTTTAGGTTCTATTTGTGGTAGTGTGGAACTATTCCAGGAAATACAGAACATTCAACTAATGTCAGCATATGGTTCTGGTTTAGTTATTTTTGGATTTCTGTGCTGCAGTAGCAAACATATAACGTTGTTAGATTACAGGTGAAAACAATTTCAAACTCCAGGTTTTCTTTAAATTACTTTTTGATTAATTTATTTTGGAGTGCAGAACTATCTCAGCAAACAAAGAACATTACTATAACATTAATATATGGTTCAAGTTTGTTACTTTTTGTGAACTAATTCCAAGTGTTCTAAGAATGTTCTTTTATGGTGTGTTTTTTTTTGGTGCAAACACAGAATGCTAATGTTAGCATGTGGTCCTGCTTTACTTTTTGGGGAACCAATTCCAAATGTTCTAAGAATTTTATTTTTAGATTCTATTTTTATTAGCGCAGAAATATCCATGCTAATACAGACCCAGCAAATAATGACCTGGCGGTCCTCCAGCGTTTAATACGGTCGGACCACCGTCGGCACACCATCAGTGAACCGACCAGTTTAAAAACGCTGGTCAACCGTGGCTGGGCCTCCGTCGGTCCACTAGTGGCAAGCAAAAGTATATCCTGTGTTTCTTACACAACATATTGTCTTATAAACTCACACATATATAAGTTTATGTTTTACATAACATTTTTTTACGTTTTACAGTTAAAAGAAATCTGAATCACTGAATAAAAATATACAAATACTGTAAGCTCGTTTTTAAATGAAATATATAATTTGAATGATCTTAAAAACAACAGTACAAAATAATAAAAATAACAATCAAATAAAAAATAAAATAAAAATAACATGAATGGAGTTTACACCTATATGAATAGAGCTACAAAGCGATTATTTTTTTTTGTTTGTTTGTTTGTTTGTTTTTTGATGTTGTTCATGTTATTACTCTCTTATTATTCTCTTTAGTTGTTTATGTTTATTTAAATACTGCGTGACTGTGACGTGTTTTGATGGACGTGCGCGCCTCCACCTGTGCTCCTCACCAGTTTTCAGTTTTCCCTGAGTGTTTTCACATGATGAAAAGCCCGCTCTGTTTTGCCTTTGTTTGTCGGTCTTTAATGTTATAATGTGTGTGATATACCCTGCCTGTTTGTTCGCCTGTGTGAAGATTAAAGTGTTGTCATATTGTGAACGTGCCTCACACCGTTGACAGCATCACTGTCTTCACTGGGTGCAATATTTGCATTTATTCACATCACATGCGATTTGATTAGCTACTCTGTGTATGAAATTCAATGTAGGAACTTCAGCTTAGATCACAGGACTAAATTACTATTTTAACATATTCAATTTAAAATGGTTATCTTGAATTGTAATATCATTTCACAATGTTATTGTTATACAGTTTTTGTTGTTGCTGTTTTTTTTACAATAAATGGAGCTGTGGTGAGTATAAGAGACTACTTTTAAAGAAAAAAAAATCCTACTGACTCCAGTTGTGTAAATTAGTTATGATTACAGTTCCTCCCACTTCAATAATACTGTGCCATATGTAGACTGTGTCTGTTCCCTGACCTACTGAGGGATATAGAATAAAATCAGATTGCGATTTAACCAAATTATAGCAAAGTAAGCTAAATAATGTCACAAAACTCTTGGTAGTACCTAGAATATCAAAATCCAGTAAAGGAGGCAGGGCTTTTCGTGTTTTACTCTTAAACTCTCAAATAGCCACCAGATAATGTTTGGGTTTCAGACACACTCTCTCTCTTTAAATCTAGATTTAAAATACCCCTTTTTTTAGTCAAGCATTCACAAAACACATCTCTGTCTAGCATCTATGCTAATCCCTCTCCTTTTGTTTTCCTGTGTCTTTCTCTCAGGTTACCCGTCCCAGTGTTACTACAGCTTGGATCCAGCCTCACTTGTGGTGACTTGTGGCGGCCCCGATTTGTGCGCGAACAGATCAGGAGGTGCAAAGTTCCATTGGTGAACGCCTCACATACCAGATAATCCGCGCCAAACATCGAGGTACATGACAGGATTTTAGCTCCGATTCTCGGGAGAGGAAAATCGGGGCTAAATCGGGCTAAAAATCCTTTAGTGTGAGCCAGGCTTAACATCAGCTTGTGGTTCTGATTTGGTTACTTTTAACCAGTTCCAAATGTTCTAAGAATGTTCTCTTTGGGTTCTATTTGTAGTAGTGCAGAATAATCCCAGCAAATACGTAAATATATAATATTTGGTTACTTTTTGGAGAACTAATTGCAAATGTTCCATCTTTAGTGCAGAAGCATCCCAGCAAACCCAGAATGCTCCACTATCATTAGAGTAGTTTTACGTTTTTGGTCATTTAATTTGGAACCAATTCCAAATGTTCTAAAAATGTTATCTTAAGTTTTTTTCTTTTCTTTTTTGAGGTGCAAAACACAGCAATCATAGAACATATTTTATTGACATTAGCATATGGTTCCAAATGTTCTAAGAATGTTCTCTTTATGCACTGTTTTTGTGGTGCAAGAACCACAATCAACCAGGAACCAATTCGAAGAATATTCTCTTTAGGTTCTATTTTTGTAACCATGAATTGGGAACCAATATTTGTTAGTTGATGAATGAATTAAAGTGGTGTTGCAATGTCAACCTTACCAAAAGACTACAATAATCATGCTCAAATACACCAGCATGTAGTCTTTAGCTAAAGTTTGCACACACATTCAAATGGCAGAAATCATTACTCAAATACAAACACACACTCTCTCTGTTCCTCAGAATCACCGTTAAAAATGAATAACGGCGCTGCTGCGGCATGAGATGAAAGATTTAGCAGTTGCTAAATATAAACTCTGTTCCTTTTAGTAAAAACCACTCTGTTTTAGACGTCTCGCGCCAGACGATTTAACGTTCTCAAGTGACCAAACTCAAGAAACACATTGACAGTCAATAAAACATCCATAATCCATGTTGTCATTCATTTTTCTACAGAATCCCATCAGACACGCTAGAAGTTTCCAAAATAACCACACATGTTGTCTCAGGAACAACATCTGCATCTTAATCTTACAACAAACAGTTGTACCACATGCAGTGCATCTTGGGTAACAGGCAAGGATTAATGGAGACTTGTGTATCTGTGGAAAGCTGTAACCATTCCCTGCTCATTAGGTAGTCATATTTATGCTGATATGTGAAGTCAGCAGCTTCTACAAGGAGTGCTGATACTGCGGCCTGAGCCAATCATGAAAATTATGAAGCTTGTAAAACCGTAGGATATCTTAGGATCACAATGACGCATCATGTGAATAAAAGATTAGGCTGTGTAATTCAGCTTCAGTCTGTTATTGGTGAATGCTTTGAATGGACAATGAATTTCAAAGGCAGATCACAGAAGGCAATTTTGCGCAAAAAAAAGAAAACTATCGATAACTGCTGCAAACCTAACTAATTTATGTAAGTATATGTACATATTTTACATAGGACATATTTTTACAGTTTCATCAGATGATGTTTGCCAGCCTGTGTAATTTATATTTTTAATTTTGTTGATTATTAAATTGACAGTAGCACTTCGGTTTACAGTCATGTTCCTCATGAACATACTAAGTAATTATTATAGTAATTACAATAACTAGGCAATAGCTAGTTACTAACCCTGAACCTACCCCTAAAACTAGCCCTACCGCATATAGTTGCTAGGTATTACCAGACATTTCTTAGGTAGGTACACTGTAACTATATGTAAGTGCAAGTACTGTAAAATAAAGTGCAACCAAATTTATTATAAACTATTGTTCTTATAAATTATTGTAAAAGTTTTTTAAAACATTCTTTTTTACCTTTATTTAACAAGACAATAGAGATAAAAATGGATGTTTAGTGAGCAAATGTGATTTTTTAATTTGGCAGGCCAGTGTTACAGTATTTTTCATTATAGTGCATTATAAGTTACGCAAGTCACCTGCATTAATGTTACCCAATTTATCATCACTCATAAGGATATGGTGCCAAAATGTTTGTTTGGTAATGTTTTGCTATTGACAGCTGTATTTTCATTTCACTAGATTTAGTCATTTTTTTAAGTTTTAAAGTAAAGTTACTGTAAATCATCACCATGTAACATTTTATTTGACTTCGTCACATGTAACATTTTAGGACTTTTGTTCATTAACAGTTCTGCACATTCATGTTACGTTATGTCTGTTTTAGCATTGTGTTTTACCAAAAAAAAGCAGATTCACTTTGCCGTAGGCCTAGGTCATAAATGTTTAATTTGGTAAGACATATGAGAACATGTGCATAACTCATACAGAGCGCTAATAAAAGAAAAAAAGCAACATTTATTTTGTGTGTACTTTCGTGTTTTACAAGTCACTTCAAACACATTTTTGCAGGTTATGAATGTTGTGAGAACATACGAGTACATTTGCATAACTCATACAGTATTGTAAAAAAAAAAAAAAATCGCAAAACTGATTTTATGTTTTTCGGATTTTACAAATCAGCACTTGAGCATATGAGACTCAAAATACTGATACACATTGCAGTAGGTTATAAATGTTTGATATGGGAAGACATATGAGCACGCTTGCGAAGGCAAATTTGCTTAACCTACCGTATTGTAAAAAAAAATCCCAACATTGATTTTGTTTTTCATATTTTACAAATCAGCACTGCAGAAGTTATGCATGTTTGATTTACGAGAACATTTGCGCAACTCATACAGTGCTCCAAGGAAAGATATCTCAACATTGATTTTGTGTTTACGTTCATATTTTATAAATCCCATTTATGCTTATATAGTCAAAATAAAACTCTGACAAACACCCATTCTTCTAGTTAATGGATGTTTGAACATACATGAGCAATTTTAAGGGTTGGATCACACAGTGAACGAACATGCTGCTGCTATGCGGCAAGAACCTTTCTGTGACAGTTATTCTCAGATGTATCAGTGGCACATGATGTATAAACTCACTGAAGATCTTGTCCTTGACTGCATAAGGAAGCTTATGGATCTCATGGTTTAGCAGGACAAATATTTGTTGATAAAAATAGATGTTCATGGTTTGTTGCATGTAGCTGCGCTTTCTACTTTCTTTTAGGTGTTTCTTCTGTGAAAATAGGGCAGAGTCTTTAGAGACGGCGAGATGCAGAATGTTGAAATCCAACACAACAGCTGCTCTGAAAAACCTGTCTTCCGCTCGGTCTGTCTTTTTGCCTCACACACACATTGCATCTTCACACACAAACCAAAACAGGGAATGTGATCTAGTTTCTGTGTCAGAGCTGGTGAATAAATTTGCATGTTGTTATCACTTACAGGACATTTTCAACCATCTTCTGATAAGTCTGGAGTCACTAGAAAGACTTCTGAATGGTCGATATTATGATACTACAAAAACTAAATACCTAAACCTACACTAGATTATAAAGTTAAACATATTCAACATATTCAGTTGTGGAATTGGTTCTGCTAGTATTAGTTCTGATACTAATATTAAACAGTTTCTAACGGTGTTTAAGCCAAGCTGAATACAGTTAGTATATTATAGAGCTGGGTCAATATTAAGTTACATATTTGCACCTCAGATCAACACAGTGGTCTTTGTTTTTAAATGATTCAGCGTTTTTGAATGAATCAAGTGAATCAGTGATTCAATGAGCCTTTCATAATGACAGTTACTAAATTTGAAACTATTCTTACTATTTTAAATGTTTTAAATGGAGACTCTTGATGCACTGACTCCAGCTTCAGTCCACTCCTTGTGAAGCACTTCAGAATGTCTGAATTGGCTTTGCTTGGCAGTATTCTCAAGCATGTGATCATCCCTGTTGCTTGAACACCTTTACCTACCCAATTTCTTCTTTCCACTCAATTTTACATTTGATATGCTTTGATACAGCACTCTGTAAACAACCATTCCTTTCAGTAATGGCCTTCTGTGACTTATCCTTTTTTGTGGAGGGTGTCAATAATTGTCTTCTGAACCACTGCCAATTCCGCAGCCTCCCCATTATTGTGGTATTAAAGAACAAGAGATAGCCAGAATTTATACTGTAGGAATGCTCATTTAATAAATCTCAAATGTAAATATGCTAATATTTTGAGATACTGAATTTTTGACTTCCATGAGCTGTAAGCTTTAATCATCTGAATTTTAAAAAAAAAAATAACTTGATTTTTTTTTTACTTTACATGTAATGAATCTAGAATATAAGAAAGTTTCACTTTTTAAAACAAGTTTAAAATAAGTATAAGGAAAATGAGATCAACAAAATCCATCTTTGCATTGCTTCTGTGCCACTTCTGCAATGCAAAGATGGATTTTGTTGATATCAATTTCATTTGACTGCATTAGCCCTATAGTGTCTTATTAAAATAATTTTTCAAATTGAGTAGATTTAGGGATTTACATGAAAGATAACACATCATTTTTACTATAGTTGATGTCAGTTTCATTAGCATCAGCCCTATATTGTCTTATTCAAATAATTATTCACATTTAGAACATTTATGAAAGTAGTTTTAGGAATTTAAATGAAATACACATCCTCTTTACTATGGTTAGAAAGCTTGCCCTTATGAAATAAGTGGGAAAATATCGCTCCTTAATTATTTTTCAGAGTCCTCACTGGATAGTGTTGGTTCAGCCAATAGCAGTACTCTTGTGAACACTAATAATGCTAAATAAAAATAATAAATATCGACATTGTTAAAGAAGTCCATGACATCAGAGGTTCAGTGGTAATTTTATGAAGTTACTGAATACTTTTTGCGCCACACAAAAAGTAGTTTCATAAAATTACATTGAACCTTATGGGCTATTTCGACGATGTCCTTACGACCTTTCTGGACCTTGAACGAGTCAGTTGCATTGGTGTCTATGCAGGTTCAGAAAGGTGAACAAAGGTCTGGAATGACATGAGGATGAGTAATTAATGACAGAATTTTCATTTTTGGATGAACTATCCCTTTAATGTTAAAACTAATACGTTAAAGCTAATATATTTAGATCTTCCATTCGACTAGATATTCCTCAAACTGTTTACCAACTGAAATCCATCAGACTGTGACTTTTTTAAGCTTTTCATCTATTTGTTCTCACAAACCCGTTTACTTGACTCACTGTGTTGATGTTTTAAAAAACCAGAGGAGGTGCAGAGAGGGCAAAGCACCCTCCACCTCTCTTCGCTCTCTCTCTATCTGTCTTCCATCTTTTATTTTTAGACTCTGGGCTCTATGGGAGTTGGCATGCTGGCTTTTACAGGCTGGTAGTGCTGAATGCATTAATATCAGAGCGAACCACCCCTCCTCTATCCGTGACCTCTCCTCGCCAGTGTGATATTTACATTCTCTGCCTACCGCAAGGAAAATTTCCATGCGCGCACACAAACTAATTTCCTTTTCTTCAGTCCGAAGTCAGTTCATTCTTCAGGAAGTGGCATTTAAATACATTTCGCTGCACCAGATAGAGCTTATTTCCCACAAAGGAGAAATTTCTGTATGTGTTTATTAGGTTTGGAGGTATGCGAGCGCATTTGTGAGTGTGTGTGAAGCAGAAGACACTCTGTCGCTGAGAGCGTGTTAATTGGCTGCGCTGGAAGCCGCGAGACATCTGGGAATTCAGCTCTCACAGTCTGGCATATATTAGACCATTTCTCTTCTTCTTCTCCTCCTTTCTTCCACCCTTCTTTCCGCCTTCATCGGTTTCCAAACGCCTCTAAAACGTACACAAACTTTCGACGCACACACCGGCTCGGTCCCTTCGGGCTGACAGGAGTAGCGCAGCCGTTAATGAAAAACGAGCCATACCGCTTACACTTACACTTCAGGGAAGATAGCGAGACTCGGATCGCCTGATCAGACACTTTATCTGAACCGATTCGAGGATAATTCGGTTAAAGCCGTAATCCAGTCGTCAAATATAGATTTTGATCTTCTCAAAACCCACACTGACCCAAATGCATGCCACCCAAACATAAGAAGACCGCGTGGAAGTTGAGATAGGATTTTTATGGCTTTTAGTGCATGTTTATTGAGCTCTCTATACGCTAATGTACTTCAAAATAGCATGGCAGACGAAAAACGGGTGACAAAATCACACAGGCTTACATTAAAGAGGGTTAAAAGTCATTTCTAGAGAGTTGAACATCACTTGAGCTGGACTTGGGCCAGTATAAAACTATCTAGCAATCACACTAGCAATGAAATACAGCAGCTACCACCAGGGCTGCGTTGATTAACTTAATCTGTCACTCCAAATTAAAAGACAAGAATTGTACTTAACAACAATACTTTTTATTAGCTTACACAATGTAATCAAACCACATTTTTACTACTTTTAGATTACTTTTGATCAAATTAATTTATCATATTAATTTAAATAGGAGAAACGTGCCATACTGATATAAAAAAAATACAAAGAGAAATAAAAATATATTTAATTTGTTGTTCTTAACAACATGAAGTGTATTAAGCATTGCAGCATTAATCAAAAAGTAATAAAAAACTAATAATTAAACAACAAACATTTCATTTTAAAATCTTAAGCAAAAAATAAAACTTATTGAAAAATATAAATGACCATTAATCAACATCAGAGAACTGTCAACATGCAAGTTAACTTGTTACGCTAAAATCTGATATATATGGTTTTAAATACATTATGCAAAAGAGGTTTGGTAGACAGAAAAAAAGTTTGGGAATCCCTGCCAACATGTAAATAAGAAATAACATGAATTTGTGCATTTTAAAGAGGTCATGAACTGAGAAATCTAAATTTCCTTGATCTTTTAAAACTGAGATTGTACAATAAAAGCATCCTGTTAGTTTCAGAATTCAAAACTTTCTTGTTAGTCTAAAACAGCTTACATTGAAGGCATATTCTATGATGTAATAGTATGGATAAGCACCACCTCTGCAGAAGAAGATCAACACCTGCTTCTACATCACTGCCTGTTCAGCCTTGGCCACTTATTTGCACATATAGTGTTTACGAGAAAGATGAACGTGCAGGTCTACACAGAAACCAAATGATAATGATGGACCATGCAGTGCCAAGTTGTGGAAACACCTTGCCTTCCTACTGATTTCAATGTTACGAAAGAGTGGATGACCTTTACCAGAACTACCACCCAAAACACCCTAGTAAGCGACAACATAGCAATCATCCGCAGCACCCTTTGAATCACATAGCAATCCTCCAGAACACCATAGCAACCTGCATGGAGTTCGAGATGGGATTTTTGTGGCTTTTGATGCATTTTTAGTAGCTTTGAGGTACTATACTATGATTACAGCTCCCGAATACTTGATTCTGATTGGTTAGTTGCAATATTCTTAAAGGAATAGTTCACCCAAAAATGAAAATTCTGTCATTATTTACTCACCCTTGAGTAGTTCCAAATCTGTATGTATTTCTTTGTTCTGCTTGAAGAAAGTTTGTAACCAGGCTGTTTTGGGTCACCATTGACTGCCATAGTAGGAAAAAAAATACCGTGGAAGTCAGTGGTGACCCAAAACAGCCTGGTTAAAAACTTTCTGTCAAAATATCTTCTTTTGTGTTCGGCAGAACAAAGAAATTCATACAGATTTGAAACTACTTGTGGGTGAGTAAATAATGACAAAACGTTCCTTTTTGGGTGAACTAGTCCTTTAAGTGTGCTTCCTCCTGATAACAACTGTCATTTTCAGCAAAACTGAATAACACACCACTTATTCAGGTATTTGGGCATATTTTGGAAGCATCAGCTTGGTTTTCAGGACAAGGTTAATTCTTTGTCAAACAGTTTCATTACAAATAAACGCTGATCAAATATTTGTTTTCCCACATATGTTAACACAGTATAACAATATGTGCTAGTAGTTTGTGTGTTTAAATATCTAAAAAGGTTTAAACAGGAACAGAAATTGAGGCTTTCTGTGAAGTATTTTTACATAACAATGCTAAATGGTAACGCTAACACTAATCCATATCTCTTTTATGCACTCCTTTCACGTAATACAACAATTTCAATTCTAATCAATATTTATTTACATTTAGGGCGTTTCGAAGAGGCTAGCAATAGCAAGCTAGCTTAAAAAACGTAAGATCCCACTCTCCCTGCATATCACTCTCCAAAGCCACGCCCACACCATAACACATCACAAAATAAACCATTTTGTGAACAAAGTAGTGGCTGTTCATGCCACAGCTACCTGCTAGGCTAAACGCCAACAAAAAAAGTTGAACAAATCTCATTAGCATTTAGTATTATCCATTAGCAAGCACCACAAATGAACGTAGAACAAATCCACTGGTTTTCCACCAGTTAATTTACCAAAACAATTAGCTGTATCGCTGTCATTTGCTCTTACCAGCTGCCTGCAATCATTTCATTTCCTTTGCAGCCAAAACGTAACCATTACTGATAGAGAGAGATGACTAAATGACAGCATCTCTCAGGCTTCGTTGCTCTGGAGTTGCTATGTGACCGAATCTTCACAGCCTGGCAACATGAGTCCCAGAGTCCCCATCCAACTCTGGAAGTGTAAGGTGAGTCATTTCCATCCCGAGGGACGAAGCGCCGGGCAAGAAACCACTCCCTCTAAATCATACATCAAATCCAGCGCGGGGCTTCTGTTAGCTGCTCCAAGATTAAACCACATGGCCTGGAACCGGTCTACGAAATGATTAAGCGCACTTTGTGCTGAGAAAACAACAAAAGTCTGTGTAAGGCCAACTTGAGCATCCTGGCTTAAAGATTTAAGGGAATATTCGGGGTTCAAGTTAAGCTCTATCAAAAGCATTTGAAGCATAATGCGGATTAAAACCTAAAATGCCCCGGAAGTGCAAGGTCAGGATGAGTTCACTGCATTTTGGGATACAATTTTCCAGAAAACAGCAACTGTGATCCGGATATTGCATACTAAAATTCCCAGTACAGTCTATATAGTGCACAAATAGTAAGGATAGTATGCTGTAAAACTCTTTTTAAGTACATTTTACATTCAAAAGAGCAAAAACAGTTCCTTCTTTTATTATATGATCTCTGACATATACCTTGAAGGATAATCTGTGTAGTTGAGAATAAAATGTGTTTTAAATGTATTTGGTTTCGTTGGTTCCGCGTGTCTAATTATCAAAGTAATCTTGCAGAACAGCCATGAGGAAACTAGTCAAACCTGATCTTGTGTATCAAGCTCATGATGGCACTGAACACACTCTGCTTAACCCGGAAAGAAATATGTAAAATAATATCATATATATAGAGAGAGAGAGAGAGCGAGAGAGAGGGAGAGATTAGAGCTATCTCTACAGAAATATATAGAGATAATATAATATAGAATTAAGAATACTATATATTCTCTCTATATATTAATATTCTTACCTAAATACATATACTTTGTAATTAATTGTATTATTATATAAATTATTATATAATGACATATATATATATATATATATAAATATTATTCATTTTATTACATGTGTTATAAATCAATATATAAATCAATATAAATCAATATAATTATGCTATTATAATTTGAATATATATATATATATAATATGATATATGCATCATTATATAATACATTCATATTAGGGGTAAAAAATCTATATCGGTTGACACATTTCTACCGTTAATCGTGTCTACCGGTATATGGGCGATATACCGGTAGACACGATTAACCGGTAGAAATTTGTCAACCGATAGAGATTTTGGTCTACCGTCTTAACC
>JAUMHE010000079.1:4063317-4075142 GCA_032359235.1 Enteromius mattozi
TACATCAAAGTTGGATCAGCCTGTAGTGTGTTTTTCCACTTCAATTCTGAGTGTGACTCCAAATCCAGACCTCCATGCATTAATAAATTTGATTTCCATTGATCATTTTTGTGTGATTTTGTCAACACATTCAACTATGTAAAGAACAAAGTATTTAATAAGAATATTTCATTCATTCAGATCTAGGATGTTATTTAAGTGTTCCCTTTATTTTTTTTGAGCAGTGTGTGTGTGTACATATGTATATATATATATATATATATATATATATAAATAATATATTTACAGTACAGGCCAAAAGTTTGGACACACCTTCTTATTCAATGTGTTTTCTTGTGTTCAATGTGTTCATTCATAGTTCTGATGCCTTCAGTTAGAACCTCCCAATGTAAATGGTCATGGAAAATAAAGAAAACACATTGAATGAGAAGGTGTGTCCAAACTTTTGGCCTGTACTGTATATATATATATAATTATTAAATATTTATTATTTTTATGACTACTGTCTTTGTTATTTTATATGCGTATGTAAAAGCTTTTATTCGACTCATTTAGTCAAGTAATGTTTCTCTCCAGTTGAATCTGATCACACTGGAAACACTATCAAGACAGTATAAAACAACGCCACGAATCAAATCAAATGTGAAGCTGTCTCCTGTGAGCATGCAGCTAACATCCCTGTGTCTTGTTGGTGTATTCAGCAGTATAAGAATAACCTACCCTGCATCTCGTGCCAATCTGCCTCTCAGTGTGTCTCATGTAGGAGAGATAAGCTTTATCACGCTCTATAGACACTGGTGGAAGTGAACATCCTGTACTGCCTGACTGCTGCTCCACACAGCCTCCTATCTCTGCACTGACCCAAAAAACACCCGGCAGACACTGGAAACATCTCACGCCAACATGTCCTGCGGCAAGGGCTCATGTTAAACCTGCAACACACAGTTCAACAGCCCAAGAGTTAGCTTGAAGAATGCCAACTCTTTTCACTTAAACGCAGCACATGATGACTGAATGCGAATGTAGCATGTTTATTTAGCGACTTTATTTAATTTCTGGTTGAACACATCGAATATAAAAGTTATTTTGCCTCTTGCTGAGAGCAGTGATTAAAAACAGCTACCCAATCGGCTAAATTACACTCCTCGAACGCTGCAGATGTTGGTAAATAACGCCTCTGACATAGAAAACGCAGGAGGGTCATTTCCAAGGCAACAGCTCTGGATATGTGTTTTTAATAGTTGCAGACGGAGCGGCTCATTTCTTGACGAAGAATCGCGTGATGTCAGAGGCCAGTTTGGAGGCGGCTTGCTCTCGTTTCATCTGACTTCTGTCTTTGGCTTGCTGTGCGGTCCTCTGCAAAAACAAACCCGCCACAGATTCACCACCAAATACTACAAATGTGCTGCATGTTCAGATTAAGTGCTGAATGTCAATGTAAAAATGTAATAATGGTAATTCAATTTAAACAATTATTTTTTAAACACTGTATATTCAACTAAATAAAATAATAATAATAAGCATAATAATTAATTAAGTTCATAATTAAAACTATTATTATTATTAAAGAAAATTAAATAATAAATGTAATAATTAAAACAGCTAATAATTAATAAAATTATTATTATTGCTACTACTAAATCTGTTAATAAAATAATTACTAACAACAACAACAACAACAACCACCATTTAATAATTGTTGTAATCAATAATAAAAAATAAAACAATATTTACAAAATATGTTTCAAATAAATACAATATTGTAAATATTAATAACAAATAAAACTATACAGTAAATATTAATTAAATATGTTAATAATTAATACAATGAATAATAACAATAACAACTATTTAATAATTGTTGTAATCATTAAGAAAATACTTATAATGATACTTATACAAAATACTTATAATGCATTTAAAATGTTTCAAATAATTAAAGTACTGTAAATATTAAAAATAGATAAAAATACAGCAAATATAATTACTAATAATAATTTAACCATCTAATAATTAATAAAATAATTACTAACAGTAACAACCATTTAATAATTGTTGTAATCATCAATAATAAAAAATAAAACAGTATTTACAAAATATTTATAATGCATTTAAAATGTTTCTAATAATTAAAATATTGTAAATATTAATAATAAATATTATTATTATTATTATTATTATTATTCATAATTTTACCTGTTAATAATTAATGATATTTAATAATGTTATAATCAATAATAATAATAATAATAATAATAATAATAAAATAAAACTATATTTATAACATTTTAAATAAAATAATTAAAATATTGTAAATATTAATAATAAACAACTTATGTATTAATTAATTATTAATTAGTAACAATATTATTATTATTACAGTTTAAAAATAATGTTTAATATATTTATACAAATACATAAATATTTTATGAATTAAACTGTTTTTATTTTAAAATAAATTACATAAATATAAAGGTAAAAATATAAAATAAATTCCAAATATACATTTATGTGTGTGTGTGTGTGTGGATGAAAAACTGTACCATCCGATGGCAGACGGTGCAAAGGGTTTGAAGGTTTTCGAGGGAACACTGTCCTCCTCCTCTGTACACGGGGTTAATGTGGTCCACCTGCCAGAAATGTCCTTCAACGGGACCCTGAATCATTTCATTCAGCTGCAACATGCAAACACAGACAATGTCAGACAAATCTTCAAACATTTTATTTGACCGATATAATACAGATTTTTTTTATTCCTAAGTGTCCAATAACTGATGCAGAACCCATTTTATTAATTTACTGCTTTTTAGAACAAAAACAACACTATTCGTGTAAAAATGTAAAAGAAAAATACAGATTTATTACAAATATTGTAATACAAATATTGAAACCATTAATAATAATAAACATACAGCTATTACTAATAATTTATAATAATAGTAATATTTATAATAACAATAATAAAAAAATCATTAGCAGCAAAAATAATTCAATAAAATATTTATCTTATGTATTATTCTTCTATTATTAAAATAACATTAAATATGCATAACCCATTTTATTTATTGATATGCTTAACAAAAACTTAATTTGAATAACAATAAGTAAACAACACTATTACTATTATTAACAATATTTATTATAAATATAATTGTTATTAACAAGAATATCATAGTAATTTAATAAAAAATGCTGTTATTACTTCATAAAAAAATACTGATAATTATTTGTATCAACAATATAAATTTTGTTAAAACCATTAACAACAATAAAATACTGGTATTATTAAATAATTTTAAAACATGACCTTAAAATGGTTGTAATCACTGATAATAAGAGAAACAACATTAATATTAATAATAACAATAATAATAGTTTATTAACAGCAACATCATAAATTTAAATATAATTCTGTCTTCTATTATTAACATTCTTCTCTTATTAAGATAATACTAAATAAAATACTTTAAAAAATTAAAATGTATTTAAGTGCTGTAATCATTAATAATAACTACTCAAAATTAAGTTTTAGAATTATTAACAGTCCTGAAAAAGAATACAAATATAATTTAAATTATTAATAATTATATATATTTTTTAATTATAATTATATAAAAAAATATAAATAAAACCACTACTACTAATATATATTTATATATATATATATTTTTTTTTTTAAATTAATTAATTTATTTTTTCTTCAGTGGTTTTGGGCTATATGATATATCTAACATCTAAGTAGTTAAACTTAAATGGACTCTGTTGTTTCCCATTGAACGCAATATTAAAGAGTTGAAACTACTCCTAATCGATGAATACTGATATTAATCCAAGTACGAGTCAATCTTTTACAGAACGCAGCACTTGAAAGTCTGCACCACCCAGAGAGAGTCTCCAGAGTGTCCTAACAGTGTTGTTGCTTTGCGTAGATCCTTTTTATTCCCGTTGTTTTATTGAACCGCTACATGAAAGCGCTCAGAACAGCCCGTTGGGAAACTCCCTTTATTCCAGAGGCTTTCCAGCAGACTCCGACTGTTCGTCAGGATTAAACCGCGAGCGGACGATCAGCGCGAGGCCCAGGCCTGAGAGCTGGCATTTCAGCGCGCGACTGTTTTTAGCCCGGCGCGCTCTCTGGAGAAAACCCCGATCGATCCTCTCATTCCCCCTCAACCAAGCCGGACGATCATTATCCCGAGTCTCAAGGGTTGCGACACGGACGATAACCTCGCGCTACGAGAGTGGGGAGCTTCCTTACCAGACCTCGGCCGTCGATAAGTCAACGCGTTCGAGCCGAAACACATGCTAATGCTAGGAATCGGTGAGTGCGCGCGAAGGTTTCTCCGTATGACAGCGGGCTTGTTTGTGCGTCGAGGGCACTCGGAGCTCAAAGCGCATTATTGATCAGCCCGCTGCCGCTCGGGGCTCTAACAGAAAAGCCGAACAAAAATCAAACCTGCACCTCGTAGCAATGCACTGTGGGAAAAATCAATGGCAATCTGACAGACTAGGCGTTGTGTTAACGCTGGATGCTCCAGGGAGGACAGGACGAGTGTGTGTGTGTGTGTGTGTGTGTATGGCCCTGATAACTCTATAGAGAGAGTCAGAGAGCAGACGCCTGAGGCCGCTGAGCTCTTATTGCTTCTGCGAGCTAAACAGGCCATCTTTATTTATCTTTCTCTGTAAGCAATATTTTTTCAATAAAATGCAGCGTCTGCCGAGTTGCTCGCGAATGTTTGGGGATAATTCCGGCTAATGTGCTTTTGGAAGCGACTAATGCACGCTTCTCCTCACCCCCCCCACAAACTCTGGCCAACTTCCCAGACGAAATTAGTCCTGGTTGCTGCGTACGAATCTACCGGAGGAAGTTTTTGAGAAGGAGCTGTGAGGAGGCTGAACCACAGCTTTCGGGGACACTTGAGATGACTTTTTAAAGAGCATTCTAAAGAAAGAAAAAGATCTATGAAGAGAAGATGCTGCTGCTGCTAATGATAATTAATACCATGATAATTAATAATAATAATGATAATAATAATAATCATAATAATTAGCAATTAAGTAATAATATTTGACACAAATATTGTATTTATTATCATTATTTAAACATTATGATATTATTTTGTGGCATATTATGTTGGTTTTAAAAAGTAATACAGCTAATAATATTTATGACATATTTATTATTATTATTATTATTAGTATTAATAGTTGTTGTTGCTAGCCATAACTAGCTATTTATAATAAAACAACATTATTAAGAAAATTAACAAAAACTAGTAACAATATTTACTTAATATTGTTTATTATTATTATTATTATTATTAATAATAATTCTATTTTGAGGCAAATTTAGGAAAGCATTACTGTAAGGCATTTCAACTTAAATGCTTTTATTACTTTTGATATTAAAGATGAAGATGATGATGACGATGATACTTTTTATGGCAACTTTAGATTTTTAAAAATATTAGTAATAATATTTTTAGGATTTATTAGTAGTAGTAGTAGTATTACTGATTATTTCTTGTTAATAATAACAACATCAACAATAAAAAATAATAATATACAATATTTTGAGGCATATTTAGGTAAGCATTACATTAAGACATTAAGATTAAATTATTTTATTATTGTTGTTATTATTATATTAGTATAATCTTTTTGTTTCACTAATTTTGTTTTTAATTAGCAAAATATTATTTGTAGTATATTTATTATTACTACTATTATTATTGTTGTTGTTGTTATTATATTAGTAATATCACAGATTTGTTGTTGTTGTGTTGTTAACACTGACAAAACAATGACATGCCACAAATATTATTAATATTATTATTTTTGTGGGATATTTATGCAAGCATTACATTTTTAAGAAGGCATTTCAACATTTCAAAATACTAAAAGTAATAAATAACAATTGTGGTCTGCCAATTTTTAATTACACAATCCAGGGGATAATAAAAAATGTAGAGTGCAGTGTCTTTATTTTTTGTTGTTATTTCTCCTAGACTTGACATCTAATAGCTGGGAGAGTTCTGTGACTGCTTTAAGGTAAAAATACTGAAACTTTATTGCGCATTGCATTTAAGTTTTGAATAAAAGACCAGAATATGCACATTGAAGGGTTTGAGCAACTTTAGCATGTAATATTTCAGCGATGGAAGAATGGATGGATGGAAATATGGCTAAATGTGCAGATGAGGCTGGAAGAAATGAGCCCAACCTGTTTGAGAGGGAGTTGTGCCAGCCAGGTGTTGTCCAGTATGTCCTTGCGGTGTGTGTGCGGGGCGTCCCGGACCTGCAGGTACAGCTGGTGGGCATTGAGCCCGCAGTGCTGACACACACCCTGCTCTGTCTCCAGCACACGGGCGCGCATGTAGCCCTGATTGGAGCGCAGCTGGAAGTCCTCCATACAGGCAGGGCTGCAGAAGCCTCCTGCCCAGCCGCGGTGCTCCCCGCTGGGCTTCTGGCAGGACAGACACAGGGGGGTCCCGGCCGAGTCCACGGCCTGCAGGTAACCGGCTCTGGTGTCTGTCTGAACACACACCGAACTCTCGGCTTCTCTGCAGACACAAACACAAACACACACACACATTAGCAAGTACATCTGCACATCTTCTGAATAGATATAATAACTAGGCATTATTTAAAAATCACAAAATAATTTCATTTTAAATCAACAGTTAAATCTATCTAATCAGAATGTAATTTGTGACTATATTCCAAAAAAGCATAAATATGGCCCATTATTATTATTATTACTATTATAAGTATAACATTTACATGTGTGTACATTTCATGGTGTGTGTGTATGTGTGTGTGTATATATATATATATATATATATATATAAAATTATTATTATTATGTATATTATAATAAAATAGTATTTAGTTATCATTTGTTTTAGTAATATACATATTGTATTGTGTTCCAAAAGGCATAAATAAAAATGGCCAAAAAAAGGCATAAAACTATTTATATTTAGGAAAAAAACTTGCATAAATGTGGCAATAATAATAATACAAAATAATTATTTAAGTTATTATTAGTAGTACTAATATACAAAATGCACCACAAATAATACATAACAAATAAAACAATACAAAAAAATAAAAAATAAAATGTGGCAATAAAATATATTATTGTTATTATTATTATCCAAATGTTTTGTTTTTAAAAAACGCATAAATAAAACATAAAAATGCATAAAAATATTTATATTTGGAAAACAAATCCTGCAAAAATTTGGCAATAATAATAATAATAAAAATACTGTAATTATCCAAATGTATTTTTTGTTCCAAAAGAAAAATTAAATTATACATTTAAACCAGTTCTTAGTAACTTAACCTGAAATAATCTGCTGTAAAAAATAAAAAAAAAATCAAATAAAAATATAATAAATACCTAACGTACTTTTTCGCTAACCAATTTTAATGATCAGTGTGTTAACATGTATGTATGCATGAGACTAGTCTTGATCACACTAACTAGTCTAAACTTCACCAAGAACGACTTTCTCTCTAGTCCTCCATCAGTTTTCACTTTCTCTCTCTTCCCTGCTTCTTCCTCTTTTCTCTCCATCGCCTAAAAATATCCAGCCCCAGACAGCGCTCAGTACGTCGCAATTTTTTCCTCCCGCGGTTTCCATGGCGACGCCGCAGCACTCGCGTGTGTGTGGATTAAGCCCTTATCCTCTGCACTAAGCATTCTTGAACACACTCCACACACACACTCATATCGTAGCTTTACAAGGTTAACCGTTCGCTGCTACACACATAATTACATGCCGAAATGCACTTTCAAAGTAAATTGTCACTCGCTGTGAAATATATATATATATATATATATAAAAATGTTTTTTTGCAGGAGTGATGCAAATTCATAAATATGTATCTGTCAGCGACAGTCTCCTCCCTGACCACGGGAGCAAAGCCAAGTGAAAAACATATATATTCATTTCCATTTGTGGATTAGCTACACCTGGGGCAGCAGCCGTCGCGGTTTGAGATCTCATCGCGCAACAACAAAGTCTGATGACTTTCTCACGCAGCCACAAAGTACTAGAGGAAACAGCTGTCACATATGATCAAAAAGCCATGCCGTGGCTGACAGGGCCCGTGCGCGTGAGTGTGTTGATGACTTCATTCGCCACTGCCGCGTTATTCTCTCGTTTCTCGCGATCGAGACCTCACCAAGATCACATGTGTGGCCACTTTACCAAAACCCAGTCTGTTGAAGAAGCTGGTGTTTAAAATACTCGCTAGTTGCTAGGGTGTTATGAGTGGTTGCTAGGGTGTTGAGTGGTTACTCAACACCCTAGCGTGTTAATAGGGTGTTATTAGAGTTTTACTGTGTTGCTATGCAGTTGATATGATGTTTTTGATGGTTTTTCTTGATGGTTGTCTTCCAAAACGATTTAACATTGGAAATACTCACTAGTTGATAACCAGGTGATGCTACGTGGTTGCTAGGGTGTTATGAGTGTTTTACTGTGTTGCTATGCAGCTGCTATGATGTTTCGAAGGTTCTTGATGGTCGTCTTCTGAAGGATTTAACGTTTGAAACACTAGTGAGTGGTTGCTAGGATGCTATAAGTAGTTGGTAGGGTGTAATGAGTGTTTTTACTGCATTTCTATGCAGATGCTATGATTTTCTTGATGGTTGTTGCTGGTCATCTTCTGAAGGATTTAACATCGCTAGGGTGTTATGAGTGTTTTACTGTGATGCTATACAGTTGCTATGATGTTTTTGATGGTTCTTGGTTGTCTTTGGAAGGATTTAATGGCTGAAATAGTAGTAGCTGGGTAAAGTGGGTGTTGCTATGTGGTTGCTAGGGTGTGAGGATTCGTTTTTTCAATGCAGTTGCTAAGATGGTGGAGGTCATCTAATTAACAGTTTCAATAAGCAGAAAGTAAACAACAAATTAAAAAAATGTATAAATAAATAAATAAATCTTAATTAGTCACTTTCAATTGTTTAAAAGAGTGTTATGCAAAATTACATAAGCCATGACAAAAAAAACAGTCAGTATTTATTATTGTTGTGCCTTATCTAGATTTTTTCAATATGACAACAATTAATATAATTAATAACTAAATGTGTATAACAATAACTTCAGTAACAGTGATTATAATGAAGTGTTATAGCTGGTCAGACCTGTTGCTGGGGTCAGTAGGTTTGGATGAAGACCGTCTTTTCGGACCGTTGTTGTCCTTGTTGATGATGCGGAGAGCTCCGCCCTCTTTCTGTGCCACAGCGATGGAGGTCTGAGCTACATCCTGTCTGGAGAGATACCTGACAGAGACAGAGAGAGAGAGACACTGTGAGGAACACTGAGTGCCAGAAAGGGAACATCGTGGTGGCATGAAGAGGGCAGTACAGTATCTGCTACCAGAAAACACATACAGAGCTGGTGTTTGTGTAACAGAACAGCAAACTGATGTAATGTCTCGGAAAAATCCTCAAATAAAACGGATTCAGTTAAAAACTACCTCACCAATCATCTGACTTTATTCATAGTCTTGGGTGAAACTTTTGCAGAAATAAACTAAGAGATATTGCAGAATTAGACGAAATATTAAAAAATAAATAAAACCCACAGACTGAAGAATTGGGTGAAAAATAAATACTTTTTTTTTTGTAAAATACCAAATAGAAGTATATATATATACACATACGTGTGTGTGCGTGTGTGTGTGTGTGTGTATATATATATATATACACATATAAGTGGTGTCAATTGCATCCAAAATACTTTTGTTTGCTTAATATATGTGTGTATACTGTGTATATTTATTATGCACATATAAATACACACACATACAGTATATATTTTGAGAATATTTAAGTTTATACATTTATATTTAAACATAACATATTTCTCTTAAATATATATGCATGTTTGTGTATTTATAAAAATAATAAATATACACAGTACACACATATATATTATGTAAACAATATATATATACACACACACAAAATATCACACAAAAATAAATACAATTAAAAAAATTTTTAATTTGAAATATAACATTAAAAAAGAGACATAAATATACACTAATTTTCAGTAGTTTAGCAAGGATGCATTAAATTGTAGATTTTTTATTTCAAATAAATGCAGTTCTTTTGAACTAATTCCAATTATCTAACTTCTAATGACCAAAGAATCATCAAAAAACAATTTATAATGGTTTCCACAACAATATTATCATCACTGAAAACAGAAATAATAAAGATGAAAATGCAGCAGTAATAAATTTAATTGTAAAACATTTTCAAAAATAGAACATTTATTTTAAATTGCATTAATATTTCGCAATTTTACAGTCTATTTGATCAAAAACGTGCAATCATGGGAAACATAAGACGAATGTACACCAACCCCCCAAACCTTTGAACAATAGCGTATATATTGCAGAAATAGATTAAAAAAATTACACACACAAAAAAGAAGAAAATAAACTATAAAAATATTAAATAAAATGTATAACAAATTAAATATTAAACTATGATAAAATATACAATTAAGCTAAAATAAAGGCCCAATGACTTGTGATTTGAGTGTGTGGGGGGAAACAAACAAACAAACAAACAAAACCACACTTAATTTGATTGACACCCACATCTGAGCCAATGAGATTCAGATCCGCCCACACGTCCCACAGCTCTCCAGCTTTAATGGTGTGTGTGTGTGTGTGTGTCTGTTTCTTGCCTGGAGGTGCTGCTGTGCCGGCGCTGGGATTGAGTGAGCTCCTCGAGCAGCAGGATGGAGCTGTGAAACACTCTTCCACTCTTCCTCACCATCCTCTGCCTCATCGCAGTCAGAGAGCTCCACTCCCGCACGAACCGCACAACCTGACACACACACACACACACACACACACACACACAGATGCGTTTCAAGAAATCTGATGAAACAGTACTTGAAGATCCCGTCACTCACACACACACACACACACCTGTCTCCTGTTCTGGCTGTGATTGAATTCTGGTGGCAGTTCCTCCCAGTTCTGCAGTCTGATATCCAAGGGAATGAAGTTACAGTGGAGCGGGAGACCGTCCTGTAGAAAGAAACACACACACACTATACTCAGTTGTGAGCGACCAGATATACTGAATATTTACTAGATATTTAATATTTTATTGACAATATAAAATTAACCAGCATTTTATTTGACGGTTTCCTCAAGACTCTGCGGGTGGACTAGTTTCTGGCTCAGCACCGGTGCAGATATTGTTTTGAAATTTGATTCATTTCTGTGAATCCATTCTTTTAAACTGCCAATTTGGGTGAATTTGTTCAAAGTGATTCGATGAGCCATTTCTGTCATCACTCAAAAGTGTTCATAGAAGTACCTGCGGGTTATCTGACCAGTTTTAGTCAAATGTAAGTACAGAAGTATGTTGGTGCGCATAAATAAAAAAGATCCGATAGCTATATTCAGCAAATAAAGAAAATACGGACAAGAATGGCTATTAAACAGTTTGATGCAAACATTTAATCTGAAAAAAGGTAATTATGAATGTATAAATATAAATGTACAAATTGCAGAGAGAAAAAAAAAAAAAAAGTATTATTTTTACATTTTTCATATTTATGAAATAATTTTACTAAAAATATATAAATATAAAATATTGAAATTAAGTAGTTATGATTCACATTCACATTTAATGTAAATCCATAAAAATATTTAACATACATTCTTATATATAATTTTGAATAATTAAAATATAAAAAATAAAAATAAATTAATATGAAATAAAAAAATTATGATGAACATTATAATTGCTCAGAAGATAGACAAGATATATATATATGTGT
>JAUMHE010000079.1:4084717-4096093 GCA_032359235.1 Enteromius mattozi
CATTAACAATGGCCCTATGTTGTTGAACTAACGTGGTTCAAACGACGGAAATGCGACCGTGTTCGGGAAACAGTCGTATGTAGCTAGTTCGTTTCCAAAACAATGCATCGTACTATGGTGGTTAATCAGCGAGATACATCGTTGTTTGGGAAACGCACCCCAGATCGGATAGAGAATTTGAGAATTTTTTTTTGCGCTGTTGTTCACATTGTCATTTCAATGCGACTGCATCAAATGCGATCAGTCTCATATGTGAACCCTATACGACACTGACGTGACGTCAGAGGCAGTGCACTGTGTTCGTGAAAAATAAACATGAACGCTGCTCGTGTTAGAGTGTGTTTAGCGATTTTTAAGTTAATGTGCAATCGGAGCCTAAATAACGAAGTTTTCTGCCATTGTGATTTTAATCTTCCCGCCCCCTCCAGTGCAGAATTGTGACGTCTGTCGCATTTCAATGACGTAAAAAAAAATGTAATGCAACATGGCCGTTTAGACTTAAGGTGCATTGCAAAACAGATATGTATCCGATTTAGGAACACATATGAAAGTGGTCTGGGCCTGATTTGAAAAAATCGGATTTGTGCTGTTCAGACTGTTATGAGAAACTCAGTTTTGGGTCACATTTGGGCAAAAAAGTCGAATTTGGGGCACTTGAGCCTGCAGTGTGAACTAAGCCTGAGAGTGTTTATGCTAACACACTAATTAGTATGATGATTAAAGCCTCTAAATATACATCAAAACTACAAACAAAAGAAAACATCTTGTTAAACTAGTAGCATTTTGTTTAAAAAAAAAAAGTCATTACACTGAAAAAATTGAGCACTAATGTGTCTATGTGAAGTATTGCATGACTCATGAGTTGTAGGGCGTCTTAAGGGATTTCAGCTGTTGGAAAAACACAGCTGCGAAATAGATGTGTCTCATATTTATGATTGGTAGCGATGTCAAAAGTTTCAAAAGCATTTTTCACTCGTTTGTCATTGAAATATGGGAATAAATATTAAATTAGAATGATCGAGATGGTGCAACACACTCACACGTGGAGACTCATACCAGCTGTCCTAAGTGTTTTAAGTCTCTGAAGCTGGTCAGTTGTTTCGGTAATTTGTCGCAGATGTTTGAGGTTAAAATATGTCATTGATTATATCCCATTCTCACTGTGTGGGAAGGACTGACAAAGTACAGAGACTGTAAGGTGAATGTGCAAAGTTAGCGGCGTTTGCTATGATCTGCTAAAACAAGCATTGCTGATTATTATTGCTCATACTTACCATTAGTGATTTAAACAAAACTACTAAACTTTTGTGAGTAGGTACTCCACAAAAGCACACACTGTAGTAATGCACTCAATTAAAAAAATAACCAATAACCTTATAGCAACACCTACAACAGCCTATAGCATTATGGTGGACACCACTTTTTCTTCGAAAACAGTAAAACAAGCTCTCTTATGGATGAATCATACATGGCTGTTGGCTGCTCCGCACCCTCGTAGGCGTGAAATGAACATTTCAAAGACAAATCTGTCCAGTTCCTCCCCTCATCTTATAAACGAGGGATTATTACCGTCCAGGGTTTTGGAGCGATCAGGAGTTATGTCTGCTGTCAACATACAAAAGAGTTGCATTCTGTTTGTAGATCTTCCAGAGTTGGGATTTCAATCATCCAGTCTGAAATTATTTGTTTTTCCTTCTCTCCAGAGCCTATTCCTCATTGTCAATTCTCTCGAATAGCTTGAAATCTTGACGCCTCCACATATTTACATTTGCATCATGCAGTCTTGGGAGAGGTTGGACAATGAGTGGGCTGTGTTTTTCGGGTACAGATATCTGTGACCACTAATGAAGATGATTTTGTTTTGCATCCTTGATTATAAATTGTACTGGATTATAAGAATCGATCTTGGAAGCTAGGCAAGGTTTGTCTGGGTTGGTATTTATATGTGATCTTTGTGACCCTACCTAGAAGAATTGGTTTGGAAAAGTGGATGGATGGAGTATTAGTGTGAGTGGGCGATAAGTTGAAAAATCAACCTGAATTTCAGAAGGTCTTAATATTGATGTCTCTATGGCCAGGTGTGTTTAATACAAAGTGTGGTTGCATCTGTTGTGTGCTTAAGGCGTGGAATTGACAAGTACGTTGTTCATTCAGGTGGAAGTGAGCGTGACTGCCGGGTGTTCTCATCGTGAATTCGATGTGAGACTGCCGATAGGTCATCACCGTGGCTGAAAGTGATAATTCTGTCATCTTATTGGTTTTCAGTTGATGAAAAAATACACACTGTAATAGTGAGAAAGAGTGTGAAGGGAGATGGGTCTTTTCAGGCCGACCTTGTAGGTGTTTTGAGGGAAATGAAAGATTTGAACCTCATGGAAATTTATGTATAGTGCTTATGTAATGTTAAACCTCTTTGACATTCTTTCATCCTTGGAACACAAAAGAAGATATGTGACCCTGTACCACAAAACCAGTCAAAAGGATCAGTTTTTTTGAAATTGAAATTTATAAATCATCCGAAAACTGAATAAATGAGCTTTCCATTGATGTCAGGATAGGACAAATATTTGAAAATCTGGAATCTGAGGGTGCAAAAATTGAAAATACTCAGAAAATCTCCTGTAGTTGTCCAAATTAAGTACTTAGCAATGTATATTACTAATGAAAAAATACATCAAATCTCCAAAATATAGAACTTGATCATAGAACTTGATTTTTACTTAATATATTAATGTAATTAATATTATTTTTGGCATAAAAGAAAATATAATTTTGACCCACACAATGTATTGTTGGCTATTGCTACAAATATATCAGTGATACTTATGACAGTTTTTTAGTGGTCGAGGGTCAGATATTTAGAAGAACATTCAAGCTGCTCTATAAAGTTTAAGTAAATGACACCAAAAAAAAAAAAAAAGACAACAAATCCAGAAACAGAGCAATTCCAAGAGGTTCGGGCCCTAATAATCTTACCTCTGTCTTCAGTTTTATTATGCCACACCATTAAAAGTCTGTTATGTTTTCTGCACCTTGAACTCAGGGCCAAACATGTTAAAACAGATCATTAAATCACTGCTTCAATGTCTGTTCTTAAACATCCCTGAGTTGATTTACTGCCTGTGAGAAATGTGCTGAGGACATAGTTTAAGATTTAAGATGTGACGGACTAGATTTTCTGGATGTGATTTGCATGTGTAACACACAGGATTACTATCGTTAACTAAAATAAACAAAAAATAGTAATGTTGCCTTTGATTACGTGTGGCTAAATTATTTTACATGTGTGAGATGAAGTCTTGGCGTTCGAACGTTCGATTTTCTAAGTGTGGTTCTAAGAGTAACTGCATATTAGGAGTAGCTCTTAGCTTAGCTTAGTTTCAATGTAGCTTCCCCAAAACTGGCATATTTCAGGAGACACTCTCACTGAAGGCCATCATCATCTCATAAGCTGAAAGACAAAACAGAATATAAATAAATTTGAAGGAGTTCTCTGTCTCGCTCTCACTTTTCCCATAGTGATTTGATACTATGTATTTAGCATCTGTTTCCAGAACTTGCTATTTTCCCCTCTTTATTTTAGCACAGGTTTTTAGAGCTGAACTCATTTCGGTTAATGTATTCTAGCGCCAGATGCATCCGGTGCCAAACCTTAACAGACCGTCTGTACAGAGTTCCCACATGTTTAGCTCTCGCAAAATCATGTGAAATGATGTAGCAACGCGCTGCTTAGATCTGTATCAGTATGATACAAATCTTGACTTATCACTGGAATCAAATGAATAATGGATGCTTGAACTTAGACCAAAAACATACTCTACACAAATATGCGAATTCAGGCATAAATTTTTTGCCAATGCGCTGGAAGCTTTCAGTCACATTGTATTAAATCAGGACTATGATCAGGACTCCCATACCCTTATATAGTGATCTATTTGAGTGGACACCCATTTGTAGAAATCTTCAAAACCATAGTGGACACTACAAAGTGGAATGTATTTAGTTTTAGGAACTCAGTTTGGAGCAACTAAATTAGCTCCTACATCAGACTAGGGTCTAAAGGTGAGCGTGATTTTACCAAGTACAGCATGTTCCTGGAACAACATCCTTGTAGGGGTAGGTTTAGGGGTAGGGATTGGGATAAGTCTATATTTTTGGACAGTAATGTTGATCATGTCTTACTTGGCGACCAGGGTCTAAAACAGTAATATAGGGACTAGTCGAGACCAGCTCATTCAGTCCAAGACCATAGTTTCAGGAGCATTTGGCCTCATCCCAGACTTTAAGTTGGACTTGGAGCTGGAAAATATGGGACCAGTTGCAAAAACTTGGTCACCAACTGTGCCTTTGACCAACTAGCAGTTGCCAAGGGGTAATCAGTCTTACTTTTTCAATAAGAACAATCTACCTTTTCATTACTAAATGTAAAATGTTTGTACAGTCTTAAAGAAATAAAAAAATTAGGTAAGTAACTTTAAGACTAGTCTAAACGGTTTATGCAACCAGCCCAAGGTCTTGGTCTTAGACTCAGACTTGAGTCGGAGTCTGGCCTTGTCCGGACTTGAGTACTACAAAACTGGTGTAGTATAGCATTAGCCCTAACTTTTCTTGTCCTATTTTTCATTTTCAGATCTTTCAGATCTTGACTAGTCATAGAAAAGTTGGTCTTGGACTTGGGTCCTGTAACCCTGGAATCCATTTAAGCAACACATGGAAACAAAATAGCTCTCAGAATAACAAACAAACCTCTAAGCGCTAAAAATGCGCAATGTACTAGTGTTGCGGTTGTTTTACCAATAATCTGACTGTCAAAGCAAGAATTGTATCCTCTTGCTCGCTGTGGGTTTTAGCCATCCTAAACTGTTTGATCCAAGACGGAACACAACAAGCAACAGAAGTCTTTGTTGAGTTCTCCTGCCAACATAAAAGTTTTGACAAGCTCAACCAACTTGTTGCTAGGCTTCATTGGTCTATTATCCTGCTCCTCATAACCTTACATTAAACATCTTTTGATTATCTGTGAATGTGTCATATTTTTAAATTGTCACTGGTAACTGTTTGTATTTGGCCTCGTTAGCACAATGTTAGTTTAAAAGAATGAGAGCTGTCACTTGGTTTGGCCACGATCTACTCAAATGTCCAAATGTGCAATTTTAAGCTTTTTTTTAAATGCAATGTTGGCTTTAACATTGAGTTTTACTGTGCTTGTAAACACAAGCACATGCACACAATCATCAACACACCCACACAAACCCAAAAGCAAACCCAAGCACCTTTCCCTGTCTCCCAGTACACTCTGTGTGTTTTTATGCCTTCGTCCATTGTTTTACTCTATTTTCACCCTCCTTCCCCTCATTCTGTTGGCGGGGAGCCACTGCCAGACTCTGTGGCTCTGTGGTTTGGTTGGAAAGGGCTCGTTCTCTCACTCTCTCTGTTCCTCTCTGTCTGGCATAGGTGCAGTGTTGGGCCTCTGCGTCTGCAGCAGACACACAAACACACTCACACGGCTCCCTTCGCACGCGAGGTGCCGTGTGGGTTGTGGTCTCAGACATTCTCAGGTGGTGACTTCAGGAGAGAGCGTCTACATCCATGGGGCTCCTGGGAACACGGGCTGGCCTGTTCCTTTTGGAGGTCTTGTTGAGGGAAAGGAGGGTCCCCCCCCCCGATAGTATTCGCTCACTCTCGTCTCTCTCTTATAGTCCACTCTTGGCTGTTTTGGGCTGCCGATCATCTGGTGCTGGTTACAGTCCTGTTGACATGAGCGATGGGCTGATGAAGCCCCCTCTCTCATTTTGCTCTCATCTCCTGTGCTGTATTTCTCTTGTCTGCTCCTCTATTGTCTCATCTATTTCTCTGTCCAGTCTCTCTCTATTTATCTCTTCTTCGTTTCTCTCTGATTTGATATTTTCATGTCTTTTCATATCTTGTCTCTTCTATTTCTCTCTTATTAAGTCTTTAATAGTCCTTTATTTCTCTCTGTACTGGTTTTCCCTTAGCTGTCTTGTCTCAGCTCAGCTTGTCTCCTATGTTTTGCTCTTACCTGGTTCGCTCTCATCTATTTTTTAATCATTTATTATTTTCCTTCTCTTATGATTCTCCTGTCTATCTCTGTCATTTAGTCTCTTCTCACCTGTTTTTCTCTCATTGTCTCAAATGTTTCAGTCTTGTTTCTTTCTTTCTCATTTTGTTTGTTTCATTTCATTCATGTCTCTCTCATCTGCTTGCTGTTTCTCATGTTGTCTCACTTACCCTGTTTTTGTCTTATTTTGCATAATCTTTGTCTAACTCTCTTCACTTTCTCTCTTAAACTTTTTGTATCGTCTCATCTTTCCACACTGTATCTCTTTTTTTATCTCACCTAAACTTGTCTCTTATATTTTTGTTTCATTCTGTTCTCCATTTATCTCTCTATCATTTCATCTGTTTCTTTCTCATCTTGTTTCTCTCATGGCTCATTTTGTCTACTGTTTCTCTCATCTGCTTGTCTCACATTTTGTTTAATCACATTAGTTTCATTAGTTTCTATTTACCATTTATTTTGTCTTTTCTCATCTTGTTTGTTACATTTTGTCTCATCTTGTCTCAAGACAAGGGAATGTTTGTTTTTAAAATTCCTTGTTTTTATTGTTGTGATTATTCTTTTAATGACTATTTTACTTCTTATTATGTAAAGCACTGGGTATGAAATGTGCTATATAAATAAAATTGCCTTGCCTTGCATTGTCTCTTTTCCTGCTTCTTGTTCATCTTGCCTCATCTTCTGTCTTTTGTTTTCTTGCCAGTTTCTCCCCAGCTAACAGGGAATGTTCTCGTAACTTTGGCTAACGTTCTCTAAAGGTTCTCTCAAAGTTCTCAAAAAACGTTCTTGCATAACGTTAGTAGAACTTTCCTTAATGTTATCACTGAGCTGTTAATGGAACAAAAACGTTAGGATAAAAAAGTTATTGTGTTATTAGTGGAACATTTTAATAACATTTTAAATAACGTTCTTACAACATTAATATAACAGGAGACGTTCAGAAAACGTTCTAAAAACATTTTGAATAATGTTCTTATAACCAAACAAGAACGATAATACAACGTCTAAAAAAATGGACGTTATGAATGTTCTAAGAACGTTCAAACATAACGTTTTTATAACTTAATTGGAACATTAGGAAAACGTTCTTAGAACATTAATATAATGGGAATGGAATGTTTTAATAACATTTTAAATAATGTTCTTAGAACATTAATATAACAAGAGACTAAAACGTTGTAAAAACTTATAATAACCAAACAAGACCGTTAATTCAATGTCTAAAACCTGGAAGTTTTGAACGTTTTAAGAACATTAAAACAATAACGTTCTTATAACTTAATGGGAACATTACAGGAATGTTTTTACAAGGTAAATTTATTAGCTGGGTCCCTCACTTTCTCAATTTCTCCCTCACCACCTATCTTGTCTTCTCTTTTCTTCTCACTTGCCTCATTTTATTTACCTCAGTTTTTCCTCCTGTTTTGTCTCTTCCCATCTCAGTTCATCTCACCTTCTCTAAGTCTCTCTCAACTGTTTTGCTTTCATTTCATCTCCTGTTGTCTTGTTTCTCCTCTCTGTCCCTTTTTAAGCTTCAAACCACCACAGAAAACCGAGCCTCTGGTTCCCATGGAGTGAGTAATCCCTCTCTCTGACTGTGGCCAACAACTGTGAATCACATATTTATCTGCGGGAACCCAATTCAAGCTGAAAGTCTTCGAGTTGCAAAGAGAGGCCTCTCAGACCCACTGGACTCCAGAACGCCCTTCATGAACCTCAACAAACCACAATCAGTGCAGTGAAAGTCCAAAGAGAAGTGAGCCAAAAGTTGAGGCTTGGTCTGTATGTTCTTGTGAATGAGACATTTTGGCCAATTTAGGGTCGAAAATGTTGATTTAAAACTTGAAAATGTGTGTTATTTTGTGTGGCAGTGAAGTCACTAACCATTATGCGCAATTATGCAACCATTTCTCGTTTTTAGGGGGTTCAAGCACATGCTGTGCACTGTTCTCGAGCTGCGGTGCGCTCTTTCCACAATTAGAGCCGTCAATCTGTTTCCTGCCAAATCCGCTTTATTACTTCCCTCAAAACTGTCCAAAATCCCAGTGCTTCACGTACCAAGGTCAGCTTTTGATTCTCTCCTCGGAAATTGACTTGACAGAACGTGCAAAGGAGCATCTGAATTCATGCTCCTACGTTTCCTGCGAAGGAACTTTTTGATTCGGTGGTGGTGACTGCTGGCTCTCTCCTTGAATTTCCAGAGTGCCATTAGCGCACAATTAGGAAAATTTTTGCTGGAAAGTCAACTATATCTCCACTCTGCATTCTGCAGTACACCTGCTGAGTTAACCACAGAGTTACCCATGTGTTGAGTAGTGTAAAATAATAATATGGAATGCTAATCAACAATCACATCCCAAGGAAATGTCATTGGCTAAGTCATTTTGCTCTTTCTCTACCAAAATAAATAAATAAACCTTTCGTTTTGGGAGCAAGTGGGGACATTTGAGGTATAGGAAGTAGAATTGATTTCTGAATTGGATTGACTTGAAAAGGACAGGTAGTCTTAAATGCTGGATTAAAAAACAAACTGGAATTGAATGCAGAGAAAACAAGTGGGCAGTTATTGGCCTGAAGAAGCTGTAAAGTGGACCAAATCAAAATCACGCCAGCTGTGTAGCATCCTTAAAATCCCCTTTACTGTAATTATTCAGGCATTCTCTCTCTTTCCATCTCCCTTTTTCACAGCTAAATTGAAACGATCTTGGATCTGAGAGGATTTTATAAGATGGTTGGGAATGAAGAAGTGCTGCCATATCCAAGATCCTATTCCCTAAAATTGGATGCAGAAGAGTAGGGTTGAACATACAAACCATTAAATCATTGCCTCCATAAAAGAGGAATATTTCTGTGATCAGTTAGGACAGTTTGTGATATAAGTGATGAATATAATGTATATGTTAATCAGCATATTTTGAAATGAATTTCATTATTTTGTTATCAATTGAAAGCTGCAGAAAAATACTGAAAAGATGTCTATGAAGGGCAGTAAGTGCATACATTTCTGCAAAACTGAAAAAAAAAAACCCTATACATACGAATCGCTGCAGTTTCCAGTTGAAATGAACACTAGATGACTCCCACAACTTCCATTCCTTTTCACAAAAAAAGTATGTTTTACAGGTACATTTTTGATTAATAAAGGCTAATTTTCAAACAGTTAGTTGCAGAATGTTATGTTATAACTTTTTGAACAATTAGAAAACTAGCTTCATATAGTTTTCAAGTTCAGTAGGTTTACTCTGTAGCTCACGTTATACGGTGTTGCAATCAGGCAGTGAAAAGCGCCGGTTCGAATCCTGTGTAAAACAATTCGACAAAACAGCTCAAATCCGTGTAAGGAAGTAAAAATAGCATGGCTATATCAGTGAATGTGTTTTAAATTACTTTTACATTTGTTAACACTATCGGGTAGGTTTAGGTTTGGTGTAGGGGATATTTCCAACATGATAGAGCATTAATCTTTAGTGACACTCATTGGATATTTGAATTCTGAATGGCAAAAAACATACCTCAAGCAGCAATTTTAAAAACACTGCAATACGTACCTGTACCAACGTAATACAAACATGCCACGGTTACGTATTAAACGTGTGTTTTAGCACCACTCTCTGGACATTTCACAGCGGCGAAACGTGCAGTAAGGTACATAATTACAGGGTTGCAGAAATGTATGTAGAGGCACGTATTTCCAATGAGCCTGGGTTGCGTAATTTATGTGGTCATATTTGTTGCCCTCCACATTAGGTGGCTTCAGGCTTGTTTTATCAGGGCGACTCAAGCTGGCGCAATTCCTCACACCATCTGATGGATTAAAGCTGACATTTATTGAATTGGGTCTTTGCTCTTTTGGTGGCCCCTGACGTTAAAGGACCCCTTAGTTGGTTAAATACTGTGTCAGGGGACGGGGTCAAATGTTTTTTCTTTGCCTGCGTCAGTTTTACTCAATGTCAGTACTTTATAGGAATGATTGCTTTACAGACAACAACAGCAAAAAATACATTCCATTGTTTTGTTTCAGAATATGATTTTTTCCCCCTAGCTTTTGATGAAACTGCCAGTTTTACTCTGTCTCAAGCACACCATTTTGTGTGAACAACATCCATGTGTTTGACCGACTTCTTTCCATACCTGTGAAAAACACTCAAAGTAACTCCCCGAACACGTGCATGGACTGAATAACAGTATAAATCAAAGCCTACTGTTGAACCACATGGAAAAACCACAGAAACATGACTCATAGTAGCCATTTTTTAACTTCATGATGTTTGGATAAAAAAGAAGCTCAGAGATTTGTGTGTGTATATTGAGAATGTTACACATGAGCTGTCTGGTGTTAAACTCGAAACATAAGAATTCCATTAAATACTGATCGCCGTGAATAACAACATAGTCAACTTAAAAATATAGCAAAATATTGCTTAAAATAAGAAAATAAAACCTTTATTATATAACTGAGTTTGATTTCTCAATGAAAGTTGTCTTGTTTTAAGAATAGTAATAAATTCACTGGAAACAAAACAAAAAAAATGAATGTGTGCCAGTGGTTTCTGATGAATACATTTGTATCAAATACCGCAAGACATAAAAATAGATAAAGACAAAGAATGATTGTTTGGCCTAAAATATAAGAGGTGTGGTTGTTTGAAGGCAATCCAGGACAGATTCCTTTATCTGCCGTCCAAAAAACGCAGTTCTGGACTCACATTCACACATGCACAATAAGAACTTGCTCAAAATAGAAGCATCAGTGTGTCTCGCAATATTGTGAACATTTGAGAGCACAACAGATGGGTCTCTGCTGACTTGTGCAATTAAGAGATGTGTTTAAAGCTGTTAAATTGTAGTTTGATGACAAAAATTACTTTCTGGAGCAAGATGGGGAAAAAAAATAAATATGGTATTTGATAAAGGGGCTATAAATGAGGCAAACAGCTGTGTTCATTAGACAGCTGTTTTATGATTGCGTGTTAGCATGTCATTTCTTGCATTTGAGTGTAAAAGAGAAAGACAGATGGAGAGAAAAAGAGAGAGGTGCCAACTAAACTGAAGGCATGTATTAACTCCTTACTGGTAATATTAGCAATTAACAACTGCTAATATATAAATTGCAAACCCTTACAAAAATGTCCTGTGGTATTTTAGCAGTACAACATAAATTTACCACACAACAAATGAGCAAAGCTAAATATGACAGTATTACAACAGCACCTTCTATTGTTGTCACAAAAACAGCTGTGTGAACTCGCGCTCTCGCTCCCTTACGAGCAGGCAGGACTCAGAGGCAGGAATATCAG
>JAUMHE010000079.1:4103502-4124252 GCA_032359235.1 Enteromius mattozi
CACACACACACACAGAGACACACACACTCACAGTGTTTAATATACTTTACAATTGGCAGCTGTAGAATGTCATTCGGTTATTCTGTGTAAGTTTGCATCCTCTGCACAGAATGCATTCTGTGAAAAAAACAAATGTGAGAAAGAAATAAGGATGAAAGAAAATCTTTTGAAGTCCCATGGACATATGACAGAAGGAATGCTCAGAAGGAGGACAATAAGGCAGGGCAATTATACTGCTGTTACTGTCTTGTTTTTGCTTTGAGTTTGTGCGACAGCCTATTTGCCATTCAGAAAGCAAAGAGGAAGAAAATAAAGAATGAAAAAAGAAAAAAGACAGCTAAAGAGTATGAAGAGAATTCAGAGCCAAATAGAACTTAAATTTTTTACTTTATAAGCAAAATAAATAAAATTTAAATAAAAGAAAACATATTCTACAAATGTATCCATATATATTTTAACATATGAATATTATATAAATGTATAGTAATAATTAGATTTAAATAAAGCAGTAGTATTTGTCATTTAGATCTGTGTGTAATGTGTGTATGTGAATATACTCTACTTCAGCACAAAATCTGTAAATTCACAGCCTGCTCATGCTTTATATAGCCACTTGATAATAAACAATGACAGCACCATAAATAAGACATCAAAACTCTTCTGCGAGTATGTGTATGTTTGTGCTTTCTGGCTGTCCACGTCGAGCTCTGAACTTTGACTTCAGCCACTCGCTGTCTTTCCCAGGAGAAATCTGTGCCCAAGGGTGAACTCAGGCTTCATTATATTATACAAACGCATGCAGAAATACACACACACACAAACAGAAATCTGCCCTAAGGCCTCCATACTGTATCATAACACCACTGTTTCTCACACGCACACATATAGATGCATCTTGACTCACTGTTTGGGTTTCTTGCAAACCACCAGGGCAAATCCTATTCAAGTTTAGATACTGTAGCAAAGACAAATTTAAAAATGTAAGTCTAAATGATATTATGCAACTTTAAATTCATTTTAAATGTAATTCTGGAAAGATTTAAACAGAGTAAAAATATTTTAATTAAAAACTATTTTAAGTATTTAATTAAGTTATATAGTTTTTATTTATTTAATTAAACATATTTTTAAATATTTTTTTTAAATATTATATTATTTAATATTTTATGGCTGTTAATTAAATGTAAATATTGTATGTAAATGCAAAAAAAAAAAAAAAAAAAAAGTAGCCAAAATGTACTTTGTGTATACATTTACAAAAATCTACTAAAATATGACATTAAAATGGCAATCTATTTAATTTAATGCATCTTAACCCTTTTTGTTTATATATTTATTTATTTTTGAGTTGTAACTGTAAGGGCGAAGTTCTATTCCTCCTTGACTTCCTGTTATTGTAAACCTGCTTCCTGTTTGCTACGGCTGGTGGGCACAGATACACAACCAACGTACTGTACAGAAAACCCAGCGGACACTCAAATTTCTTTTATTGCTAGGTTCATAAATATGGAGACCACAGTAAGCTGTGTGCTTCAATACTTTCATGTAGGGAGGTTAAAACAGCATGTTGTTCTGGACACAGATCAATGCGCAGCCACTGTAGCAGTAAAAAAGAGGGAACAGAGCAGGACACCTTGGGATTTTCGCTCCAACATGAGTCTTTTGAGCTCTTTCTTGAACTAAAACTGGCTTGAAATTATATTTGTCAGGCAAAAAGCACTGGCAAAAATTCTAAGAGGTATGCAATATCGTACTTGTGTTGAATGTGACAAAACATTTAAACTAACAAAAAGCATGTCTTACAAATTGGCTGTTAAGCAAATTAATCTAGCATCTGATTTGGTCAAATGTTTCACTTTGAAACTTTCACGTGAAATGCACAAGTGGAATTTCATGGCATTAAAACAATTTGCGATAAAAGGCACCTTTCAAATTCAGCCACTTGAATTTCAGTCAACTCAAAGAGTGTTGTTTGGGATTTCACGTGTAATGAGTGGCAATTACCTTCCAGCCGTTTTGCCAAGGCTTAATGGTGCATTGGAAAAGGTTTGAAAACATTCATGTGTAAGAGTGATCAGTCTAGATCCATAGTTGCGGGGCTTCAGGTAATTTGTTCCTGGCAACATTTAAGACCCATATAGCCGGAACACCTGTGCATGCTGGCACGGACCTGTACCATGCCTACACTGAATTAACATACTTCCTTATCCTCCACAGAAACAAACTGCCCATGAATACTTGATAATAACTCACTGTGGACATCAACTTGCCAGAACTTATGAACTTATGGCCACTTTGTGGCTTAGTTGTCCAAGAAATGTCAACTTAGGGTATGAAGTGGTTTTAACCTGATTTATGAGAAATTCATGTAGTATTTGTTTATTATTTCATGGTTGCAACTTGTTAGAGGTAGGGTTAGTGTTAGGGTTAGGAGTAATATTAGGAGTAGGAGTAGGTAGTGGAGTAATAGAGTTGAGTGGCTCACAAGCAACTAATGTGCTCTCGAATCATATCCAGTTTGGACAAGCTAAACTGCGGAGTTTTTTTTTTTTTTTGGAAAATTTGCAAGTCTCCCGAATCAAACATATCTGTTTCAGGTGAAAAGAGATCTGAAATGGATGTCATATAAGGGAAACATTCAAAATGTGCAGTGTTGGGGCTTTAGGAGCATAGCTGTGAGCCTATGTGTTATACAACACCAGAACAATTGGTGGGCAATGCAGATATGTGGAATAGAATTTCTACTGCAGATCTAATTTTGATTTTCACCAATGCCATCCATTTTTTTGCACAATGTGTATTGGATCCAGGGTAGCCAACCCTACTCCTGGAGGGTTGCTTTCCAGCACACCTGCTGGTTATTTTCAAGTAGTCCTGAACACCGTGATTGGGTCAGAACTAAACTCTGAAGGATAGTAGCCTTCCAGGAGCAGGCATGGCTATATTAGATGGTAAAAACATTGTTGTTGGTCCACAGACTCAACCAAGACCAATGGGGCGACAACAGAAATTGTTTTGGAGGCAATCTTGTAGAAGGTCACCTCAGCAGCAATGCTTTCTATGCATGAGTATCCCACAGACCTTCTAAAACCATCTCGAACGGGGGCTTCATTGTGTGGTTTGGCAAAGGTGACTGACCTGCACACACAACCTGGCAAACAATGGCACGAATCAGGTTGTGAGAGCCGAATGGAGTACAGACTATATTATACAAGATCCCTGAGAAGCCTTAGAGAACATGAAGGCCAGTCCTTGAAATGTGACCGTTTTAGTGTGTTTTGAGACCCAGAAACCTAGAAAATCTTGTGAAGTTTAATATTTGTGTAGCGATCCCGTGGGAAACACCAAGGGGAAAAGCCCATGTACTCACTCATCCTCTAGTGACCTTTGAAGCACTTCTTCCTTCCTTTCGAAAATGCAGTGTAATCACACTTTTATGAAGTTATCGAACCTGAAATGTAGCGAAAAAGTTGGACTGACAGAATGGCGTTTTCAAAAATGCAATATCAAAAGTGCTTTACTTATTTCATGTCTTTGAGTTGAGAATAAACTTCTGGCTATAACAGTTTAGTCGACTGTCCCGTGAGCTCTGGGATAGGTCGGATTTGTCTTGCTCAGCTGAAGTTGTGCTTCTTGTTTGGAAACCAAAAAGCCAATTATTTTCTTTATTTCCCTCTTGAGTCCACATCAGACGGATACAATTCCTCTCGTGTCCACATTGGAGGAATTAAACCAGAGTTCTCCAAGCAAACAGTTTCACAGCAGGGCCTTAAACTGTAAGTGCCGGTATGGGTCCAGGGTTTTGCTATGGACAATCAGACACTTATTGCTCACAAAGAGATGATATAAGATCCCTATCCTTCACTTAGAAGTCTAAAGAGATGTGCTTACACCACTCTTGGGCTATAAATAAACCTTCACTCGTCATAAATTAGCATCTCATCATTTTAATGAGCTCAAACAGATTAATATATTCATGAATTAATTTCTTCCACTCCCTGACCTGTCTGATCTTAATGACACAAAGAGTTAGATGCGAAGACTGAAATACTGTAAATATGTTTTTAAGCTCATGTGAAAAAGCGACTATAGGAAAGGAAAGGACGTGACATGTGGCCAAGTATGGTAGCCCATACTCGGAATTTGTGCTCTGCATTTAACCCATCCAAGTGCACACACACAGTAGTGAGAAGTGATCAAACACGCACACACACACCGTGAACACACACCCGGAGCATTGGGCAGCCATCTCGCTATCGCTGCGGTGCCCGAGGAGCAGACTTCTCCAGATGTGTAATGCAATGTCTGACATTTGTAGATTTGGATTAAGACTAAGATTAATATTTTTCCTTGTTGAGCTGCCCACATGGGAGGGTTTGAACAGTTCTTCATCCTGTGTCCTAACCTGAGACACGGCCCACAGTCTACTGCACACAAAACTTAAACACATTTGTAATAATCACGGATTGCCTGACTGCTATGCAACTTCCGGGACTCCAGGTGCACAGGTTTTTTATTAGTCTGCTGGGAAACAAAATTGTGTCACAGTTACATTTTGCTTGGTTACTGGAGGCATTAAAGTACTATTTACTGTAAAGTTGCTTTGAACTGATATGTAATGAAAAATGATATGCACTAAAATACGTTGCATTGAAATGATACGTCTAGACAGAATGTCCTTACAGTTTTCCACCCATTAAAGAAAAAAAAACTATATGCATTTTTTGGTATACCACTCAAACATATTCACATTAACTAGTTGATGTCTATAATTTTCATAAAATAAATATAGTATATACATCTAATCATATTTATAATTGATTATTAAATGTACATATTTCTCAGTCCATTTAAGGTATTTTTAGATTTTCTTGATTTTTGTCACATATTGCTAAATATAATGTATGTATAATAATTTTATACTGCAATTTAGGTGTTACATTTTTTTTTTTACAGTATAGGTTTTGCCCAATTGTCAGTAAGGTTTGTTTTACTTATTTAAAAAGACAATAAAATGTAATATGCTTCCTTATTCTTTTATATACTTTAATATGTACAAGTAAGAGTAAGAATTTTTTGCAAAAATATTGTGTTCCACGGAATGACAACGTAACATTATTTCGAACAAATTTTGACATTTAATTATCCAAAAACCTTAAAAGTAGACACGTTACTTACATTTAATGCTCTTTCTATGGACATAACATCACTTTTGGGAATTTCTTTTGATGAGGACATCTTGACATCTTTGACCCATAAATAAACAACAAAACTGGTTAGCCTAACATATTTTCATTCCCCTTCTTCTGTACTCATGAATAAAAGTGCAAAATTGGGCGGAAAAATCAAATTCGTATTATAAAGATTTTTCCTCCCAATAACACCGCATCAGCGCAACTTAAGCACAAAGTGCAAGATTTTCCCAAGACGGTGTGAAATATGTATCTCTCCATTTCTTCCCGCCATACTCTTCCTCATTGCTAGGTGCCAATTGGACTTGTAATGGAATGCAAATAGGCTTTTCTCTTCCCTCCGACACAAATAATGGTTCCCTCTTAAGAAGTAGGACTGTGGACGGGAGCGCCTGGCTTTGAAAAATGGCATTGTTATCATGAAAAGTAATTTCTAGGTGAGTAAATTGCTTTCCTTGTTCCACCACTTTTCAATTAGTCAGGGAGAGCTCGTGTGGCAGAGATGCGGGTGGTAATAAAGCAGCCCTTAATTCATGGTATTGTGATATCTGACACAAAAGAGAAACTGAGCCAATTAAAGCTGTGGCGAGGGACACAGCTTATAATACATCCTAAAACCTCTGCAGTCTTTAGAGGCCGTATAGTCGGCGCTCTCTCGCTTTTCTGCCTTTCTTGTAATCCCTGACTCATGTATTTTGTGTGTTATGAAGAAGAGGTGATCATAATTGACATCTCAGGGATCAACGCAGGTCTTCTACAGCGAGACGCTTGTAATGAGTAGAAATAAACTTCATTGGCTTAGATTTTTTCCCTCCATTTTATAGGAAATAAACTTAATCGTGACTATCCGAAACCAAGTAATGAGGTTATTATGAGCCTCAGGGTGAATCTCGTGAAAACATGTCCAGGTCACTTATAAAGAAAATGAAGCATATTTGTAGGACTTTTTTAATCATTTATATTTTATATGATATAATTTTCATGCCAATTAAAGGAATAGCTCATGCAAAACAGTGAACACGTTAATGTACTCACCTTGATGTTGTTTCAAACCTGTATGCTGTTGTAATTTTATAATGAGACATAAAAAGAGATGCTTTGAAGAACATTTTGCAATTCATAGGGACCACGACTGTCAAGCTCTATAAAGCCCTACATTTTGGATGTAATGAGTGGCATCAAACCTGGTGTGACACTTTGATGCACAATAAAATGAATAATATGTATATATATATATATATATATATATATATATATATATATATATATGTTTGCAATATTATAATAATATACTATATCATAAAAATGTTTATATATTAAATCCATTACGTTAAATTTTAAATACCGTATATATACACATGTATATTGGAAAAATGTATTATTTATTTGTTTTCAAATTATACAACTTTAATAGACTGAGTTGAAGACATCTAATGAATTTTAATGAGCTTTATAAAGTTATTTTTTGACATCACCACATTTGAAATCATGTCTAGCACAATTTGATCTTTTCTTCTCACTAATTCTCTCTTTCCTTCTGTTTCCCTCCCTCTCTTCTCCCTTTCAGCATATGAATACATATTGCATAATGTTCAGTGATGGCCTGTCAGGGTGATGCTAACAGTATATCATTGAGGTGCAACTTCCTGCCCCAATCCGCTAATGAGCAGCAAGCCTCGCCAAGATCGTGCTCCGTCAGGTGCGGTGACAAGTAATATTAGTTTTCTTGCCTTTAATTAAATCTAAAGTGGCCCGGCAGTCTACTGCGTAATTGGACGCTTGGGTTTACGAGTTATCGGCCCCAAAGTTCATCACAATAAATACGACTGGATGGGCAAGTTTAATACCTTCCGCTGTGTGGCTATGTTTTCACAATTAATTTCCTACAGGTGACGGGTGACAAAAACATTGAGACCCAATGTATGCTTGTTCTTGACCAAGATACGTTTCAAATGTGGGTAGTTTTGTGGATGGGCTACAAAAAACTACAGTCTGAGAGCATCTGAAACATGCCACTTACAATTTCTGTTCACTTTTCCGTTAATCTGATGAAGATGGATGGGCGCCTTTATCTTCAAAGCATCTCTCTTGTGTTGCTTTTTAGGGGCACATCTTTATCTGCAAGGCTAATGTTTTCTTGAAGTTTGTGGATCCTCCTGAGGTACAGACAGCAGAGGAGAGATGACTTGATGTGCTGAATATCTGATGCCTTCCTCTTTCCCCGCTGTGGCCATTACTCACCTCCTCGGAGATGATTGCAGAAGCCACAACAGACGCAAAAGACACTGACACCAAGACACTGTGTGAGTTACATTTCGAAAATACACATTATGAATTACGTTCACAGAATGGATCTTAGCGCTCGCTCTTCGTCTCTGTTTTGTTCCTTCCTCTGTGCCTTTTGAGTCTTGCGCGTGTCTGTAAATGTAGAAAGGAAATCATTCATGCAAGGACAGAAGCAAACTATGAAAAGTAAAGTAAGGAAGGATATTACTAGAGCTTTAAAGTCAGCTGGAAATTGGCGTAATCAACATGTGTTCTTGGTCTTATTGTGAACGAAGCACAGTATTCCAAAGGTTTTTTCCTTCGTAATCTTTCATCAAATGTGCCTCTAAATTGTATTTCCGTTTATGCTGACATTATCAATCTCTCTTATTTTTTAGCCCCTCCCCTCCAAATATTTGTCATGCAGAGACATTTTGAAAAATGGCAGCTCTCAACAAATAAAAGAAAATCCTGTTTATCCTGAATAAATGCCACATTTATAAGGTAAAATGGGGTTTGAACAATATTTTAGTTTGACTTTTAGTACTTTCAACAGAATAAATACATTTTTTGATTGTTTTTCTGTGTATTTTTGATTGTTCAAGTTGATGAAACAAAAAACAAAACAAAAAAATATATATATTTTGGGGGGTCAATACAATGTAATAATGCTTTTTTTATTGCTGATACAATTACTTTGCATGCAAATTTTCATAAAACTGTTTGTTTTATGCAACAATTTATGTTAAGAATAGTTTTATGTACCATTTATTTACACAGAATATGAAAATATAAAACAACTATTCTAAATAGACTTCATACTAACTAAAATATGTGTATGTACTTAGAAACACTGTGATTAATTTTAGTAAATTTAAAACAAGGTAAATACAACTAAAGCTTGTTCAATGTCGTTCAGTCAGAATTCAGCCAGAAATATGCTAAAATTAAGTTATTTTTCACTGGAAATGTGTCTAAAGTTGATTAAACATTGAAGATACATTAGGAATGTAAATATTATTTTAAAACATATATATAAATATTCTAAAAAAATTCTGTGAAATCTAAAAAAAAATTACTGTCATTTCGCATGTTTATGTATGCTAGTTTCACTCTTTTATAAATATTATTAATTGTACAGTATATTTTCCCCCCCAGAATGGTTATCGTTCACACCAAGCACAATAACTTTAAAGACAATGATAAAGATATAGACGCAGGATGTTGTTTTGGTTTGTGAAACCCGCCCACCGTCAGTTTACCCAATCGTGTTTCAGAACCCCGGCTTGCCAGTTGGTGGTAAACACAGTGCATTCCATCGTCATTGCGCTCGTTCTAGTTGCTGTCTTCAATTTGGCAACCTGCATGTGCGTCAAGTCTGAGTAGGAGGGTCCGGGTGCAAAAAAACATCTCCTGCAATACCAAGTTCAACCACTCACTGTCAATCCTACATACAGCACCTTTAAAGTATAGCATAGTCCACATCACAACTATAACGAGAAAGGCACAGAGAAACAATATAGTTGGAATAACTTCCAGAATTTTTTTTCTATCTGATGAATGATACAAACATTGACAGCCAATCAGAATCCATCCTGTTATCATGAGCTTGAGAATTTAAAGTGGCAGACTCACGTGCACATAATATAAACAGACGATATCTTTATTGTAGTGGATGCTAATATCGTTATCTTTATAGTTATTTTTAGCATTATCGTGTTTGGTGTGAATGGGACATTAAACTGAGCAGTTATATCACCTCTTTGAAGCCATTAAAGCTGTAAATCCTTTTTTGTCCCCATCATTCGTTGATCATGCTTTTCATTATGTGTCACCCACCATAAGGTGGGACAGGAGAGACACATCTCCTCCTTTCCCTGCTGCTCCTAGCTGTAATTTGACTTCCTGTTGCTAAATCCCTCTTTATTAGCCAACGAACCATACAAAAAGAAAAGGACACCTAACTGCAGGGATCCATAACGTCTGAGGTAAACAGAAACCTGAGGGTATCTCACAAATGTAAACAGCTGCTCTGGCAGCTTTCTGGTAATCCCCAACAGTCATCGCTATGGGCCTGGTGACATGTGAGCCAATCAGAGTGAAGCACGGAATGAGTGAACCAATAACAGCAAAGCAGCTCAACAGCTCGGCCAATAACAAAGCAGCACTCTTCAGTCTCTTTTTGCAAAAACATACCTTTACATCAGATGATTCCTCTCTTGCGCTTGGAAGATAAGAGGAGAGGTTATAATTTTTTATCACAATGGCCAGGCCTAAAATGATTTTAAACCCCAGTCTTATCTCGCTCTCTCATACTGCACATAGAAACTTCACATGGTGATAAGAATCTATAATGAGACGAGCCACAGAAACGTAGCAGCAACAATATATCATGCATATGGGAGTTTCCCTGCTAAATTGGGTCATACCGTAGCCTAAAATTCTGTGCAAATGAATTCTGAAACTATAATTTGTGAAAAAATAGTCAACAGATTGTTTCAGGCTGTCTGTATTTTAATTAAAACAGCTGTTAATGACTTGAGTGTTTCTTAAAATACTTTTCTGTGCCTCTCCAAATGCAATCACAAAAACAGATTTGTTAGAAACAGTTACAATTCAACCTAGACAAAGTAATTAAGAACATAAACGTAATTAGTTTTTACTATAAGCAATACTAAATTCATCATCTTTTGTCTATTTCACATTTTAATTATATGATATTTACTATTTTTTATGTATTTATCTTGAAACTGTCGCACAGCCAACTCATAAACATATTTCCAGTATGTTTTATTTGTTAGCATTTCTGCTACTTGGCTAATCTTGCTGTTCGGCTCAGCAGTCAAAACCTTGGTGATTACAGAAATGTTGTACTAATAAACAACATTTGGAAGCCTATATTGAATGGTTTTGGGTCTTTTCCTCATTTCCCCACATTACTTCCTGTAAGTTTTCCTGTCAGCAAATAGTGTATTAGCAACAAACAGCACAGAGACTAAACTACGTCCAGCAGTCTTTGTATATTAAGCTGGAACAGGAGAAAGTAGTTTAAAATCAAGACACACATCATCTATCTTATACAGCATAAATTTTACTGTTTGTTCGTGCTTCCAAAATCGTTGTAACAAACCAAGTACAGCCTACTGCTCCTGCATTAGCAAGTTAGCTTTCCTTTGATCATTCATTATGTTGGCTTTCTCATGCTCGGAGGAACACTGATAGCCTGATCAGGGGCTGTGTTTTCTCACCATTTACAAAAACAAAAATGGCAAAGAGGTTGTGAGAGACTCAGGTGGATCTTTCCCAGCAGCCCTTTGAGATAATGAGCAGAAAATGGCAACACGCGCACACACATACACACACATAAATGAACAAATAGCCAGGAACACACTTAAACTACAAAAACAACAGAAGTAAATGAGTCGACTGGGACTACCTGTCCGTTTGATTACACACAAATGCAAGCAAAGGCAAAACGAGTCTCAGCCGACACAATGAATTTAATCTCAAAGATCTAGCCACTTTAGCTTTCCAAGCTAATGTTAGCAGCCAAGCCTGGAAGTGTATTGATTAGCATTGCTGGCTCAACGCAGGATTATTTTTTATCATGCATCCTGTTTCAAGGGCTCAGGTGCATTAGCACTCAAATGGCACACGCACATATTCGCTATGTGAAAAATCAATATTACGAATGGTACAAAATCCCCTATATGCCTACAACTTCCTTTTACCTCCTGATATTTTATACATTGTTTTATATGTGATGTTGATAGCCAGACAACTTATAGGCCTAACATTACAAATACACAACAAAAATATATGATGTTATATATAATGTTAATAAGATAGTGTCTATCTATCTATGTATCTATGTATCTATCTATCTATCTATCCATAAAGACTTGATTACCATAACCATAACCGTGACTTGATTAACCATACTAAAATAATGTGATAAAATTATGCAGTTAATTTAATTGATTTGATGATTAATTAAATATAATTTTAATCAACTGAGTTTAGTGAATTATAGTTAAGGTGATAATTTAATTATTAATTTCAATGATAATGTCATTATTTTAATGAAATAAAGAGGAAATAAAATTAAATGGTACATTGTTTCACAAAATCATGATCTCGGATTAATTTCAAACCGGAAATGCCAGCTTTTTAAAATTGAAAAGCTGGCAAAACATGTTGGATTCATGAGAATCAGTGTATGTATGCTATTTGGATATATCTATCCCTCTGTATGTAATAAAACATGACAGCGTATCATGATTATGCATATTTTTGCTTTTAACTGATATGATGACTTGTGAAACCTGCTCTCCAGCTGAGGCTTGTGGGCTGTGGCGTGTTTAAACGCGCTGTCCCCTGGAGAGGCTCGCCGGCCTGCGGCAGACCCCACTGAAGTAAAGCAGACTCATTCTGTTCCCCTATAGGGAGCTTGGAATGGGTAGTCATGCATTTAAAGCTGCGGAGACAGCTAGGGAAAGCGGCACGTTATCTCATTGAGAAAACAGAGCACAACTGAAAAATGCTCCAGAGGAAATAGAAAGAGAGAGAGTGGAAGAAGAAGAGAGAGAGGTTGTGCTGTAATAGTGACCTTGAAGGTGTGATTTGATAAACTGCAGCGTGGAGTAAGCTTGCTCGACAACATATGCACATACACTCTGATACCCAAACACTCAAATAAATATATTTTTAGGCCTTTACAGAATTTTGTGTGTGTGTGTCTAAGTCAAATCAGATTAGTTGTTTGTTATCTGTCACAATACTTTTTACGAATAGGCTACTACCAGCGAGCTATCACTTTAAATGTCAGCCAGACAGATAAGTGGGTAGTTCTTGGTAAGAATTAGGTGTAATATGAACCAGAATTTACGCAAAAGCAAAAAGAGTATCAAGTTGTCACCAAGTTTTCTACTTGGAGACGAAATCCAAAAAGATGAAACCTTCTGAGACTTATTCACCTCTTACCTCAAGTCGAGTATTCATCACAGAAGACAGTCCCCTTTGCACGCAGGGCTGATGTTTGGATGGTTAATTGTTGAATTTTCCTTGATTTGTCTCCATTGTCTGCGGCAGAATGACTGATTGTTCACCAAGACAGTACTTTAGCGAAAAAGTTTAACTGCAATTAACGCATTCCCCCCATAGAGGAATCCGTTCCTCTGTGGTACGATGAAGACGGATCACTCCGCCTCTGTTCTGAGCGTGGCAGCTTGTTTTCTTCATCAAGTTGAGGAACGAGGGATGGGACCTACTTTAAATTTCAAAAGAACAACAAAGGTATTCATTACAACTCCTGGCTCATTTATCTATTATCTGTCTTTCTTTTGTTCATTCCTCTCCATTGCTTTAAAACTTTAACTTAACATTGCTGTGCTTTATTATATCTTTAAGTATTATGAGTGTTAACTTTTAAAAGAATTGGGTTGGTTAAACTATAAAAAATACTTATGTCATATTAGATATATAGATAATTTTAAATGACCTTTTAGGATCCAGATGGTGGATCTTCAATGTGTGATCAAAAATGTAGCATGCTATCATGATTTCTTGTTTTAGATTAAATAAGAGAAGTAGTAGTGCTATGCTAAATCAGCAAGCTAAACTGTTAATTTGCTAAAAGAAGACTAACTGAAAGCGCTAGCAAAGTGCCCCTATTATGGATTTGTATAAGTAAGTCATTATAAGTAAGATGAAATTAAATTAAACCATTTTGACCAATCGCTGTAGATTAGTGTCACACATAGGAGGGGTTTGGAAAAATGAATCACTCAACGAATCGTTTGGGAGTCGTTGAGCAAATAAGCTAAAAATAAATGCATGTTAAAAGACAATAAACATGTTTTTTGACCATGCCAAACTATTGGGGACTCCCAAAACCAAAATATGAACCTTTCATTACCCATAATAGAGGCACTTTAACCAATTTTATCTTTAGTGATAATAGTATGTGACATGTCACACAATTGTAACACCACAAAGAAGCTAATTTATTAGAAAAGTGAACACTTGAAAACACATTAGCGTGATAAGAAGAGACCATCTTTTGGAAAAATGTATTTTAAGTGGTTCACAGCCAAATAGTTTACATGGAGAGGGTGGGGTTTATAACCCACACTGCAGCCAGACAGCAGATGGCGATCTAAATATTTTGGCTTCACTTTTCAGGACGAGTACAGCGCACTTATTTCAGCAGCTAATATGCTACCAGGGCCATGCACAGGAACGAAAGCACCACTGCTTTCATTTTGTCCACACACTCGTTCTCTGTGACATTCAGAAGAGTACTGAGGATGGTGTCATGCCTGGCAGTAGCGGCCTAGCATCCGTCTTCCCTTGCGTTATTCTCTTTGAACAGGCGCCAAACATATTAAACTTCATAACCTAGTGCCCTAGCGGCTACACTCCACTGAACAAAGTCCCCTGCAAGTACTTTCTCTCTCTGTTGTGCAATTTGCGAAGGGAACTGCTTATCCTACAAAACCTCATACGGCCTTGACATATCAAAGCCGAAATGGCTTTTCAAGCAGTGGCCGCTCAACCTCTTCTCCTTTAGCGACGCTGTGGCTGTACAATGTCACCGAGGACGTCTTCATTACGGCAGCCAACCCGGCTTCCGGAGTGAAACAACTAGCTAAAGCCGTGCCAGTCTTTCACCTTTTGTTTCACGATTATGTAAAGCCTTTTTCGTACTCACGTCAGTTGGAATCCGCCAGGCCGCCAAATAGAACATTTCTAATTTAATGTCTCATCCACTTCACTTTGTTTGAACAGTTTCTATCCTCTTCGCCCTCCCTCTCGTGCTTCTCATGAGAGGGACTCGCTAAGCCCAGATTACTTTGAGCTCTCGAGTGGAGTATGAAATGAACACATATCTATTCTTTTGATACTTTCAATAGAATTGAAATGGATTTGCTCTATCAGAAAGGCATGTGCTCGCTGCAGACTGGCTCGAAACGAAGTCCGTCGCTTCTCATTTATGTCATATATGGCTCACTTCTGACTGGGATGGATTCAGACATATTTGGAGAGACTAAATAAATTTCATTCTAACGTGAAGGGAACCGTGATTTCCGTGAGGGAAGTTATTGGTTCACTTCAGAATGGAGCACATGAACATAACAGTAATAAGGTAATTCCTTCAGGAACTGTCTGAAGGAAACTGTGTGATTGAGATTTTCTGCAACTTTTTCACAATATGTGAGTCCAGATGAAAATTTTATTGCTCAGACGTTGTTCCTTCAAAACTTATGTAGATTCATGTACATTACCATTCAAAAGTTTGGGCTCAGTAAGAGTTTTTTTTTTATTTTTTATTTTGAGATCAATATTTTTAGGATTTAAAAAATGTCTCTATTTAAATATATTGTAAAATGTATTCCTACCTGAATTTTAGTCATCATTTCTTAAATCTTCAGTATAATTCTAATATGCTAATTGGGTGCTAAGGGTAGTAAGAGTGATTTCACACTTGGTGCGATCCCCCTGTCTGAACCTGAGTTTGATTGCTTCCCCCTGTCCCTACAAGGCTGCATTCATATTATTTTATTTGGATCCAAACTGGGTTTCGTTTGCGTCATCAAGCCAGCAGCTGTTTACGCCATTGCTTAGTAACAACTGTGCAGGAAAAGGCGGCAAAATGCATTAGATTGCTTTAGTTTCTTTTATATTTATGAACCGTTGGTTTTGTTTCCAAAGCTTCAGTACATAACAGCACTTACGTCTGTCTTATAAAAGTACTGCAAATGCTCTAAAGAACACAAAAGACGCAAAAAACAGAAATGCGATATACTGTACCGGTTTCTTCTTGCATTGCGTTAGTCACGCTTGTCAGGAAAGTGAGTGAAATACACAAAAACACATTTTTATCAAATAATGTCTGTAATTGGAGTTCGCGTTCACAATTTGGTCTGATTGCACTCATAAATGAACAGTACCAGATTGCAAAACTTGTCACAATGCTAGATGGCTAATTTGGTGGTTGATCTAAGGTGTTTGTCCAAGTCAGAAGATCCCAAGTCTCTAACGTTATTCTGGCCCCTACATACAGCTGGCTTCAGATTTTTTAAATCTTTTATGGTCCCTTCAGGTATTCTTGAGAAGACAACTGTTGAAGGGACATGTGAATTTAGGGGTCTTTTTCTTTAAAGACAAATCTGAGAAGACAAAAGTCACCAAAAGTCTCCATTTGTCCTCTAGACAATCACATTTCTTGGAGAAAATAGAAATAGATCTGTGATTTTTCTTGTCCCAATTGACTGACAGGTGTTGCTGTATTTATTAGCCCTTAGAATGAGGGACGTCAGCTCATTTGCCCCAAGTCTCATAACCTCCGCAGAGGACAATCCAAAAACAGCTCCCACACTCCAGCATTCATTCACTCCAGTGCCAATTACATGCTGACTACAACCTCGCCTGACCGACAACTGACATCAAATCTGTTAACTGGCATTTTCAGAGTTTACACTCTGTTATTTCATTATGTTTTATCAATATACGTTTGTCAGTGGGATTTAGCATTGATTCAGCAATGTTTCCATCTAGAGCAGGACTACAAAAAAAAAATAAAAAATCAAGAGAATGGAAGCTGCATAGAATTTTAGTGGCAGACTTTCTTACTTAGTTCCAACATGATAAAAAAATTAAGTCAGAATTAAATCGAAAAACTGACACTATTTACTTTCTTAATACACGCACTTGGTCTTATTTTTAACAGATTAATGTTGCAAATTATTCCAAAGGATTCTTTAGCAATCTTTTATTAAAACGTAATAATTTAGTCTCTGAAATGGCTTTCTTTTATGTCTTCGTAAGAAAGTAAATCTTTTTCTCACCGCTTTGTCCTTCTATCCACACTGAGATGGCATTTTTGACAAGGAAAACTAAGCTTTTAAAAAATGCTCTTCAAAGTGGATAAATTTCAATACATATAGTTTTGCTGTGTAATTTTTATTTTTTTTAATTGCAATGGCACATTTTTAGTCATGTGATGCCTATTGTACAATTAGATATCTATGTTTAAAATACATCAAATTTGTATGAATGACCTACACCTAATTCTACCCCTAAACCTACCTGTCCAACCCGATCTCATATTTTACGAGCTGGCTAATTCGTACAAATTTGTACGGTTTTTGCTTAATACGTATTTTATGAGTTGCCAATTCGTATGATTTTGTACAAATTACCTAAACCTAACCACACCCCTAAACCTACCCATCATGGGGTTTGTACGTGCGAGGTCATACAAATTTGTGCGAATTTGGCACCTTGTATGAATATGTTCTAATTTGTTGTGAGACTGTGTTGACCCGTCACTGGGGTTTTAGACAATTTATACAAAATTGTACGAGTGAGGAATTCGTATGAATTAGCCACCGCATAAAATCCGTACGAATCGGTCCTGAGACTATGTTGTATTTTGCCTGTTATGCGCTATTATCCTTCATGCTGTTGCTAAAATGTGTTACTTTATACACTCTTCATATTACAGTCATGCAAATACAACAAAAAATGTATTCAGAATTGCTGTCCTGCTGAAAAAATTTGGGCAGTTATGTTTTAGATCAAACATCTAATAGGGAGTGAGCGTGACCTGGACATGTCAGTGAGTGATGAGATTTTTTCATAAATAAAATTCTGCCAGAAGAACTGAAAACGAAAACAGTTTTTTCAAAAGTATCCGAAATATTGTAGAAATAGCCTAAAACTTTTGTTGTAATCTTTTCATACAGTGAGCTTTTTTCAATCCCATTCTTTCATCATATCCTGGTCTTTTCCAGTTATCTTGAGAACTCACTCGAGCAGCTATTTCCAGTCATTCAAGTGCAAATTCATATGCAACTATAAACAGGAAAAGATCATAAACTCCCAAATTGCTGGTCAAGATTACATTCAAATAACATACTTCAAACGACAAACCAATCAAACTGACCTTGACTTACTGTTTTACTGCTAATGAAAAGCTTTAAGCTTCTTCCCAGACCTTCACATTGACAGAAACGACATGGGAGCTCAGGTTGCCCTTGAAATTCAGTGAACTTTTAGTCTGCTGCATCTGTGCATCCTCAGTCGGTGAAACAATCACAGTCTGTGAGTTTTAATTTCTAACATCCCTCACTGTCTAAGACTCGCGAAGTGAGCGGAGAGATCTATAATAAAAACTTTATTGCTCGTTGCTGAGGAAGGAAAGTAATTACAGGCTTTATAAGGTTATCAATTCCTTGGACCTGATCTTCATCGATCGCTCTGAGGAACATTTTACACATCAGACAGATAATGGGCAGGGCCTCAAGGGTGTGTGTTTGCGAGCATATGTGTGTGTGTGTGCATAGACATCTTCTTGCAGAGAAATAAAGAACTCTTGGCTTTAATCGTCTTTGCTTGACACAGCACTTTTCCTAAGCAGGTGTTACAAATCTCGACCGATAATGACTCCAGAGCAAATATAAAAATGTCTGGGACTCTTTAGGTGATTCTATCTCAATTAGATCACTGCGATTCGACATCATTCATATAGAAACATGTGCAGTTCAGGGTAAGACTCATTTACTATGAATCTATTCACACCACAATCTTAATAGATCGACTTTTTAAGACACGAGGTGAGATCACACCAGACTTTAAGTTTGTGAATTGTCAAAAACTGGTAATTCTGAATAGAGTCGAACTGTAAAAGCATATCTTTATTCACAACTTTATGAACTATAACGGTAGAACAAAGTGCAGAGTCCATAGTCATTACACTGACGCCCACATTCAAATTTTTCCCTTGACCTATCTTTTCAATAACTATAATTTCCAAGATGGAAAAGAAATGCTCTTCTGTGAATTCTGCCACATACAGGGTGGTACTTTTAGGCAGTAATAATAAAATAATAATAAAAAAAAAACTTCAAAACCCTGGAGAGGTTTAGCCTTAATAGCCTGTTTTTTTCTGCATTATAAAGGTATATGCACTGTACTCAAAAGACCAGGAAAGAAAAAGCAGCGTAACTGTTGTTCTTTCAAACTGCCCACCACCTTTCCATTTCAAATGACATTTTGAAAATCCCATAAAGGAATCAAAAAGCAAATAATTTCTGCAACATAAAGCACTGCATGTGGGGGAAATCACCTTTTCCCCCAGCAAACCATGCACTTGAAGTACATATATACAGATAGGATAAAAAATGGTGACCGTGGTGGTGGTGCTCCCAGAACATTATTGTAACAAAGAGGTGTATTTTTATTTTTTATCTTTAGGTAAACTATTGCTTTAAGTTAAAAAATGAATCTCAAAATACTTTAAACTATTATAAACTCATATAAATGGTCCATAAGGTTTCTGAAACTGTGTTCAGTTTAATTCATTATTCACTGACAATACTGAATAAGGGAGATGAACTGGTTAACACTAAATCAAAAACCTTGCTTTCCGATATCATCATCATACATTTTTTTTTTTTTTACAAAGCTTTTACATAATTTTGTAGGTCATGTCATAAAAAGTTTGCCAGAAAGAGGTAAACCTGAATTTTTGTCACATCAGAGCGCCGCCAGAGTCCCGTCAGCGATCCTGAAGGTTCTCCTGGAGATCAATGGGATTTGACGTGCTGTCAGCGGAATCAAACGCTCATGATGGATGACTCCGTTTGGTTTATTGTTTCCAGCTGACGTAATGCTGAGCGGCTCTCCTCTAGCACACTTCTTCAAACCCGTAGGGGAGCCAAAAATAAGAAACAGAACTTACCTTGTCTCTTTTTTCACCTTTTGTTAAGTGTAAGAAGTCTGCTTTTATAAAGAAAATAGTCCCGGAAGACTTCGGCTGTTATAGACATTTTTGCATTATACCTCAGCCATTATACTGTACTGTGCTTTGATTATAAAATTACCATAAATTATTTCATTTTCTTACGTATTCAAAAATTGGGGTGAAATATGAGATACCTTTTCATTTCTAGTCAACGATTTAGAATCAAAGTCCTCATACTATTCCAGAAATTTGACCAGGATGGTCCTAGTTGGAGAATGTTTTTAAAAAAAGTCTGGAAATAGCATCATTTTCACAAAGCTGCTAAGAAGTTTCCATGGTGGCCTTCGCTAATGCTTTATCACTAATTCCGGCTATCCCGTTTAGGAGAGGATATGTGGCCCCCTTGACCCTGGAGTGGGACTGAGGAATGGCGCAAATTCCAAAACATGGGAATACCAACGGCAATCAATCAAATGATGAAACAATGATGGAATTAACACATTTTCACTCACACCCAACCTGTCCTAATTTCTCATTACCATAAACTCCCATGACAGGAAGATATCATTTTGGGGTGAATTACGCCTGGCTCTGTAGTGTTGGAGATGGAGAAATTGGATTAAATTCATGCCACTCACAGCTGCCCTCTGGACTTATGAACACACACACGCACACACAACTCTGGCATCATGAAAATAGAAAAGACTCAAATCCATGCTAAGCTGCTTTGGTAAATCACATTAACACATTATTTAAGGCTAAAAACCTTTACCCTTATCAACAGCCCAAAAATCCAGATGTTCTGATGAATAAACTAACTTCTTCCCTCAGTAAAATTAACATTTAAACATATTTGCAGATGCTAATAAGGGAATTCATCATGTTACTTTTGCCAAACAACACCTAGCATAGTATATTCATGTATTGAATATAGCACACAAGTCTCAGGAACCACTTTTACAGTGCTTTTATAGTATTTTTGGCCACTTTGGACCTTGGCAAATATACTCACTATGAACAACCAAAGGGAAAAAAGCACAAATACCACACCAAAAAACATCTCTTTTCACGTTCAGCTGAAAAAGAACAACGCAAGGGTGAGTGAATGACACAATTTTCGTATTTATGTGAACTATTCCTTTAATCTTATGATAAATGACTTGAAGGCAGCAAAATATGTACAAAAGTCTTTTGTTCCCTACCCAGCTATTGATGTGCGGCATTATCCGTCTTTCAGTCTTATCCTGCTACATTTACATGATATTTGAAAGATGATGGCCTTGATTCAGACTCCCCTGAAAAAGGTCGACCTCTCTAAAGAGGGCTGAAACTCACTCTGTCATATCTGTCGGTTTTATTCTCTGTAATGGCCTTCGCCAAGATGAGAAATCAATGCGAATTGACGCTTTTGATGGTGATCCACGTCTAAACAGAGCTGGATCAAACCGCCCCTATTGTGTCGGCTCTTCAGGGAGAAAAAAAAAGAAGCTTCATTCGGGTTCGTTTGCTGTGTGTCCGCTGCAGAAAATTGGCGGAAATTACTT
>JAUMHE010000079.1:4170487-4188786 GCA_032359235.1 Enteromius mattozi
AAATAAATATTTGGTATTACAGCTTTTGGTAAAACAGCTTCTGTTCCGAGGTACACTTGCCCATAGTTTTTCAGGTAACTTTCCAGGTAGGTTTTTTTCTTCATCTTGGAGATGAATCCAGGTACTGGCAACACCACTAACACTTTATCAACAGGAGAAAAACTACGAAGTACGAACGCACGAAGCATTGATTTTAAAGTCTGGTAGAACTGTTCGAGTGCTCCTTGGCTTTCTGGATGGTAACAACTGGAAGTGCAGTGTTGAATTTCCAACTGATTCAGAGCCTGTTTAAACACGAGACATGAAATTTGTGCCTTGATCTGACTGAATAGTACGGGTAAGGCCAAACAATGAGAAAAACTTGATAATTTCAGAACGATACGAGGAAGCAACTACTTACTTCTTTACAGTTTGCCACTCATCAGCAGCAGCAGCATTTGATGGTCTCCACTTCCTCATCAGCACACCATCTTCAACAAAGTATCCTTTGCGATACACACTCGAGTTGCTCAACAGGAACAACAGCTTCAAAGAGGGATGACATTTTCCCGTCTTTCCTCTGTTCTGCTCGCGTGACAGAAACAAGTTATCAAGCCCCACTGAAGGTTCATCTCGTTTCTTGACGGCAATGTCTAAACCATCAACTGTGTTTGAACATTTTACTTCATCGAAATCTGAATTAAAAAGAAACGATTCAAATCAAATAGCAAAACTTTTTCTCCCGCCAAGTCATTCCCCAAAATAAATGTGACATTTCAAATGGGAAGACATGGTCGCACTCCAACAACAACGCGGCCGGTAACAAGGGAGGACTCAATTTCAATTTTGTGTAAAGGCACGTTCACAAACCCCATCTCAAACCCCTGTACTAAAACACTTGACCCAATAGAGTTCTCATCAGACAGCGGTAATATTTCTTCTAGAATAAAACTCTGAGCAGCTCCTGTGTCACGAAGTATCCTGATTTTCACTGATTTACATTCCCAACCAATGATACAAATCCATGTGTAAGAACATATTCAACTAATTACGTTACTTAGTTACTTTTTATGGAAAGTAATGCATTACGCTATTACGTTACTTTTGCGTTACTTTTTAAACATGGGCACAGCTTGAGTGTTTGTTTTTAATATAAGAAGTTCTATTTATAGCAAATGTAAAAGCCCTTTCACACCAAAAAGTGTCAGGAATTAACCTCAGGCTGAAGAAAAAGTAAATTCACATCTGTAAAGTAGAATACAGGAGAAGAAGGTTTAATACTCCTCAGCAATCAAAAAAAAAAAACACACTAAAGCACAGAAGTTAGTTCTTGAAGTAATTTTTGCTTGTAAGTGTGGTTGAACTGGATCATTAAATGTCAGCAGAAAAGACATTGGTTAATAAAATGGGATTAAATACATTTGTATAATTTAATTATTGCAGGTTTGAGTCATATTCTGAGTTTATTTTAATTCGTTTTGATGAATACTAAATCTGTTTTTGAGAGTGAGATGAATTAATGCACATTCATATTTAGTCTAGAACTACTCTGTATTCACACACCGCAAACAATGCCTCTGTATTTCTGATTTCTCCCAACATGGTGTCAGGAGACTTGTCAGTCAATAAATAAGAAAACAAAGTAACGGGCGTTACTTTTTTGAAAAAGTAACTGAGTTATATTACTCTAAAATTAAAAAGTAATGCATTACTTTACTATTTACTTGGAAAAAAAAGTAATATTATTACGTAACTCCCCCAACACTGTCGATTAGTAATAATTAGTATATTTTCTTGTGTTTTAATGTAGGTCTGTTCTCCCATCTGTTGACATTAAAAGGCCCAGAAGGTCCATTAAGTAATTTAATGGTGGCAAATCGAACGAATAAACGAGCTGTGACAAATGAAACAAGGTGCAGAGGTTTCTGGATTAAAGACACCGGCAAATCGATATGTTATCACAACAGTGTAGACCGGCTCAGTCAGCATGTATTTGGTGTAACACATCTAGAGCTAGACTAAGGCCAGAAACTTGAATGCAGCTGCTTTGTTTTGTACATTGTTGGATTCTGAAATGATTTAAAATATTTGTGTATATATAAGTACAAGTACAGATTTGTCTCTCTATCTTCCAAAAATCGTACGAAAAAATTCCCTAACACATGCATAAAGGCTATTTTACCACCTGCCAATGCTGGTCAATAGTGCCAGCTACACCAAATATGCATCCCATAATAGGACTTTATCAGTTATGCATGATGCTAAGATTGTTTTGGTCTCTGAGTTATTGTTTTTATAAAAGCGCATTAAAAATTACAAGAATTCATATGTAATTCTAGTATAAAATTAGCCTTGACATGTGACGTTATGCTAATGCCTCTTTTACTACATCGTTACCAAAACATGAAGCACATGGTAAATCAATTTTAATTTTACTGGTAAAAGGGGATGTCATTTGACATCACTAAAATAAAATTTTGTTGGTTGAACATTCGTATTTTAAATGCAATTTTCTTATCGTCATTTAAAAATAAAATACATGACTCCCAAGTTTAATTATACTCCTAACTAATATTTCTATTTGAACTTGATTTTCTTTGAAGCATTATTATAAAAGTCATTTTAAAATATAGTGTTCGTGAACTTTAACTAGCATCGCTTTAGTTTTGTGAAATACAATTGTGTTTACTTGAGGTAAAAGAAACCAAAAATAGATGTCCATCAAAAATTGAACTTTGTGTGCTTTGTCCGAGATTTCGCTCGTAAGTACTCGAGTCAATTTTCTTTGAGGTTAAATGCTTTCATCCAAAAGCCCCTGACATTTTTTTTCACACTTCAAATCATCTTATCTCGCTTTGGCAATTTGAAGCAACCAAAACAACCAACGCGTTGTGCTCGCACACAATGCCTTGAAATTACGCTTCACAAAAACAGTTTAAGTGGAGTGAGACGCACATCTATGACTCCAACGACAAGGGCAGAAAGAGCGCCGCTTTTCTCTTTTTACACACTTCACCTCCTGAAAGGCAATTTGGAGATAAAGGTTGAAGCCGGAAGCCATGAAAGGCGTCTAACGCTAATCCTGCCTCACCTTGAGTCTGATCGAACTCTGAAAATCATCCGCAAATCTCTCGTTTCTTCCTTAAACCGTAAATACATCCACGCGGCTCGCTCAACGGAGGGCAGCTTTCTTCTCCTCGCGCTGGAAGTTCTCTGAAGTTGAGATGGTGCCGACAGATGGGGGAAGTTTTTAAAGTTTTGATGGCCGATAAGGTTACTTTATTTTGTTTGTTCAGGTTCCCGTGAAGCGCAGAGATGGGGCAAATCCGTGCCGGGATTATCTTCCACTTTCTCACCTTGCACAGGTGTGGAGAGCTGATATGGCCCAAACCCACATGCTCCTGATGCACCATGGGAGGAAGCGGGACAGCTGTGAGAGGGAAACCACAGGTTTTCACAGATTATCAGAAACCATTTCTCTCATACGAATGGGAGACGAAATGAATTGCTTTAGAATATTGCTCTGAAAAGTCCTGTCTGAACTCTAGTTTAAGATGTGTATGGGAAATATTCTACATATTTCCTTGTTTAGGAATACAGAGCTACCTTTACAATGAAATGACCTCCGTAGACTAGAAAGTGAAGATGATTTGACACTTAAAACTTACTTTCATGTAATCAGGCTGATTCAGTCCCATAAATTAATATTGTTGATATCACCCAAAATACACTTAATAAATAATCCAATATTTATAGCTACCTTTCGTATCAAGTTCGACATTTAGAGGTGACCAGAATCAGCAGAGCATGTATTGATAAACACAAACTTGACAGATAATATACTAAATAAGTAGGTTTTGTAGAAGTCGATAAGCCATTTTATTATGCGGTTATAATATTTTATTTGTACATTTTAGAACTGCATACTGCTTTAAATGTTTAGGAAATTACTGTTATTGCATCGTGATTAAATTATTTTTTTATATTTTTCAGTAAATGTAAACATTTTCAAAAATCCATGTTCATGAACACCGTATTCATAAATTAAAATTTGTCGCACACCTCTAAACATGCATAAACCAGGATACAAGCATGTTTTTAGAAGTTCTTGCATTCCAGAAACAAAAGATTCATCCCTCAAAACTGATAAATGGTAATGTAAAAAGAGAAAAGGAGAGGAAACACTTTAGAATGTGAATTAAAGGAGTCACGGATAAAAGCACTTTAGCTGAAAGTGCCATTGTTCAAAGACCAATCCGCCACAACGAGCCTGCGAGCTCAGATAAACACAATTTCACTCTAGTCACTGCGATTACCACACCGCTAATCGCTTAATTTTGCATGTCGCTATTGCGGGTAAACAAAAGGTCATAATTTAGTGGAATTTGAATTCCAGAAACGAATCCACTTGAACCTCTTTTGTTCTTAAGAACGCACAGAATACTGATAATGTGTTTTTAATCCCTCACCAAGTCTATTAAATTGTTTGGGTATTTAAAAACTTTCTTGAAAAAGCTTTCAAAAGTCGGTGCAATTGTACAAAATACAGTGAATGTTAGAACTTGTGAAACAAAAGTTTGACAGACCAAAATCAGAGAGACCGATAAGCCAGAAAGCCTGTGATCATTTTATTTTCTTACAGTACAGTTTCTTTTCTACTTTTCCTCTCGTGTAAATTCGTTCAAGTCTTTACTCAGATGCAGCACTTAAAGCATTTATGATTCCTGCTGGCAGAACCAGTTCAAACCGAATTCATGCGGGATTTCAGTTCAGACAACAAAGAGCATCCTGAATTGCAGAACACATTGGCATCATGGGAATTTTCCAGGACATGGTCTCGACATAACTAGGTTGAGTTCTAGAGTTTACATTGATTCTAGAGCTCTTGCTGAGCCGAGACAAACTAAATAATAAAAGCCTGGTCTCAAATGTTACTCTTAGTCCTTTGAGGACTCAACACTTTGGTGATGTAATACAGCACAGACTGTCGGGTTGAAACCCACTGTGAAATTTAGTTCAGTGTTTTGCAAAAGTGCTAAAAAGCACCCTATTAAAATGTCAAATGTTGAATGAGACACCCTACGCTCTTGTGTACTTCATGGACACATGCAAACAGGAACACATGCACATAAAACAGCCTTTTGAGGCATGACCTAAAGTAATACATGTGAAATCATAAGTCATTTTCTGGAATCTGTAACATTGTAAATTATTTACATAATTGCAATCACTGTACCACTTTTTTCTTTAAAAGCAACAAATGTTCCCCAATTGCATTCTGATTAACTCAGATGAAACAGTTCAGTCTTTATTGTTCTCAATAAAACGGCATCACATTCTTAACATTAAACAAGAAATTGGTTGATAAAATCAGTAAACTAAATGGTCACATTTACAATAAATTGGAAATGTGGTTTTAGACAAAAAAGTACATTAAAATACATTTACAAGTATTAAAAAAACAAACGAGCAAAAAACACTGGGTTTTGACCTTATCCCAAACTGGGCTGAGCCTGCTGGGTCATTTTGTTGTATTATTTTTAGATACACATATTGGTCAATTACTGCTATTGACCTATATTTGTAACTATCAAGAGTTTATAGACATCGGCTGATTATTTAAACAGCTAATTGTGTCCTATCAAACAAAGGGAATGTGAAAAAGCTGGCCATTACAAAATCCATGCAGTAAATAAAACATCTCCGGCTTGTTAATTAATAGCACTTAATTATAGTTATCGCAGTTTGACTGTCAGTTAAACACCTTAAGTTAGCTAAATGTCAAAGAGATGCTTGAGAATAAATTAATAATTAAATTCTATTACAAGTTATTTAATTTAAGGGTGTTTAAAAAGGTGGCAGAAAGTGCAATACCAACATTAGTACTAGAAGTACCAGCTATCAGTATCAGAAGATGTGTTTAACAGATACCTGTATCCGCACATACATTTTGCATTGCACATCTCTAATTATTTTCACAATGTTCTGTATTTTTGTGCAACCAAAGCTGCTGGTTCATAGCAACCATAATATAGATCAGTTTGTCTTCTGTCCTGAGCGAAAACTTCATGTGGGGAACATCCTTGGTGAAATACAATTTTTACATTATTTAATTGGCCTTAAAACAGTGATCCACTACCTACAATGTAACTTAAAATCTTTCTGAGGTAAAATTAAGCCAGTTTTATAGTCAATGTGATTGTCAATGTGAACAATCTGTCAATGTCAATGTGCAAGCCACCTTGATTGGTTGGTTTAGCACAAGGTATTGTTCACACCCAACGGCAAGATTTCAGCTGGGTTCCTTTTAAATCAGCCATTTTTTAAAAATAAACACAACCATGATTTGTTTTTTACAGATAAAAGAAACCAAGCAACTCTCAGTAATAACAGAGGCAAAAAAATAACAACTATGGAGGTTGGATTAAAACCTTGCATTCCATGAAAATGTACAAAAGATCTCTTGCCGACAATCCCTTTCTCTTGATTTATCTTAAGAGGTAAGGGAAAACTGGTCTTGTTCAATGGGTTTTTCAACCCATGCTCCAAGTCCTGCTTTGTAGAAAGCTTTGAAGAGAGTCTGTTTGGCCGTGTGATACTCCACTGCTGCTTGTTTTGCCTCGTGGTAGGAGCCTGGCCGAGATCCTTGGATCCGCAGAGTCTCACTGAGCTGAGAGAGGTAAAATTAGGTTTTTAATATACCAAGTTACCATATATTCATAATCTTGATTGTTTGGATTCATCCATGAACTATCATCTACCTTTACAGAAATGCTTTACCTTGGCATGTAGACAGACCCAGCGACTGTAGAGGGCGTGTTTACTGAGGTGAGATGGTCTTCCGAGATCATCTTTTCCTGTGGTTGCGTTAATGATCTCCAATCCCTGATCTCCTACTGTCCAGTTGACGCTGAAGTTGGGAGCTTTCCCAGGTTGCCTTGCTTCGGTGTTACTGATACCTGCAGAGGAGGAAGGAAACAGATATGGATGGGCAAAGAGCTGAAAAAAACCAATGCAATTAATCATTCATTTGAGATGTTTTACCACTAAGAAGAGGTCTGTTGAGAGTGAATGGCTTGGGCAGATCATCCATGTCGGCGATGCGCTGGTACATGGCTCTGGAAAGATGGTCAGCATGGTACAGACTTCCCAAAATTAAACTGGAGAAATAGATGGGTTCTGTAAAGTAACTCAGAAGAGACCCCTGCACGCCGATGACGTTCCATCTACAAATAAAGAAAGAAAACCGCAGATGCTTTTGAAAAGTACAGGTGTGCACCTGGTTGACGGAAGTAAACAAAGTCATTGGTTGCATGCAGTACAAAGTATTCGCCCCCTGCGGACATACAGCACGATACTTATGCCACAGTACCATGAAGGAATAAAACAACATCCTGATGTCAAGAGAGTGCTCTCGCACACAGTCGTATTTACGGAGACCATTGAAATGATCGGAAAAATAACACTTGGGATCTATAATCTCAATCACTGTGATTTCTCCGAAGCCTTCAGAATTATTTTTTTCCAAAGGTGATGCATCAGATCTGAGCGCTCAAAAAGCCTCAGCTCACAGCTGGATGATAACGACTGCGTTTAACTGGAGTGGATTTCTTGGCATCCAGTGCGAGGCATGCGTATGTGTTTGCGGCAGTAGGCTTCCCTCAGCAGGACGGCTGTTTTTTGGAGACCATAATCAGAGCCCTAATCATGGGCCCAATGCCCCTGCTCCAGGGAGCCCCCCGCTCTGGAGAGAGCTGAAGTGATTGGGGTTTCAGAGCCAAGAAGACAGCCAATCAGCTGCTTTCTGAGTGCCACTGGATGCAGGCAACGGAATGCTAACGAGACTCATTAAATGTGGGGGGAGGGGCACAAGGAAAAAGTAAGACGGTCATAGGAAGCATTCGACATCAAGCAGATAAAGGAGAGGTGTCACCACAAAGGTGGGCCACCTGATGTCAGCAGGATTTTTTTCCTCAAAAAGAATCATCAAAGCTTTTTCAAAAAAAAAAACATGAATAGATATTAATTACGGTCATGGTACAATAAAATAAACATTGATTCCTATTGACATTCAGAATTTTGCATCAAAATGTATCAAATATAAATGTATCAAAAACATATTTTTCTTGGAACTGAAATGGATTACTTAAACGTCAATGTCAACTTAAATGCCGAATGTCAACTTAAAAATATCTGCTAAATGTCTGCAATTAATTAGGGAGAGGCAACTGAGAATACTAATATTGTATAGGAAATAATATTGTTAATCATACCTGGCAATCTTGTCACTACACGACATGGTTAGCAGTCGTTCTCCCTGCAACACTCCATCCCAGGTCTGAATGGTGTTACTCGTACGAACGGGTATTGTACCTTCTCCAGACTCAATCTTGGTCCGCAGTTGTCCGCGAGCCTTGCGGTTTGGGTGCCGGTCGCCCTGGTCTAGAAAGAGCGAGCTAGAATTTAGTTTACTACATTTTACAAACTGGTCTATATTTTGTTGTGGCATACAACAAAATGAGCAAATCCATCCATCCGTCATAATTTACATACCCTCTGCACCAGCCTCATGAGGGGAGAAGATCCGGGCGTCTCCGCAGGGCGACGTGCTGATATACAGATGGAACTGAATATTGTCTTTTAGCCGGTAGCCATGTTCACTACACCATCTGAATATGGATTTCTCACATTCCTCAGTGCTGTCGCTAAAGAGAAAACACGCACACACTTATGAGATCTATGATATCAACAGAGACCAATAAAAGGGCTTTGAAATGTCTATAATTGAAAATAGGTCCTTGGCCTGACACCCATGTCATCAAATCTGTCATTTATAATTTCACAGCGAATAAAGGTTGTGTCTAATTGATTACACACACATAACTTTGTCCGTATCAGTTCATGCTAATCGGCATCTGAGAAACTGATCTAAAAATAATCTTCCATATCCACAGGCTAGTGTGAATGATTTGTCAATTTTTAAAAAGGATGATTAGAGAAAGAAACAACATTACGTATTATTATTATTATTATAAAAATATAGTTTATAAACTTATTTTATAAATATATTTGGTTTATAAATTAATCATAATCTTGACCTCAATAACATTTAACTGACAGTCGTTACATGATAAAATAGCATGGAAATTATATATTAGTGTCAATTTGATATTAATGGTGTTCCTCAGGGCTCTGTTCTCGGGCCTCTATAGTTTTTTTATTTACTTCCATTAGGTCACATTTTCCTTCGCTATGGTTTTAATTTTCATTTCTATGCAGATGACACCTAGCTAAACACCTGATAACATATCTTTTTACTTTATGTTATTAAAATTTTCCTGTCTCCTGATCTGGTTGGGGTTTTTGTGTGTGTGTGTGTGTGTGTGTATTATATTGTATTATAAATGTACTATAATTTAGAATGATTAAAAATACATAATTGCAAATGTAAGATAACTATGTGTATGTATTTCACCTGAGGAAGTATTCCAGCTGACTGTACAGGTATCTGATGAGAGAGCGACGTGCAATGATCTCAGCATGGCAGTCGTTAAGGGCCAGTCCTCGATCACTCATGTACTCCCCATTTATACACTTGGTTCCTGTGGTGACGCAAATCACCTGAGCATCCTTCACATCCGTACCTGATAAAACAGTCAATGTCATTTAGCCAAATGGGACATATTGCTGTTTTAACATTCCAGTCATACGCATGCATTACGCTTACCAGTCGTCATGACAACACCCGCAAGGACTTTCCGCCGTGCATGTGGAGACGTGAAGTTATCTGTCAGCTCACTGAACTTTTCCACAACTAAATGAGAGACGGCGTCTGCAAGGACCTAAGGAACCCACAACAATAACTGTACAAACATTTGTATAGACTGCTTGCATGTCATTAACCTAATCAGCAACAATTAAACTGCTAAAAGAGACTACAGTGTTACGGAATAAATTCCAAGAACATGTTAAAATTGATGCTTTTAAAGAGAAAATGCATCCATTTGAAATTTGGCTGCCAAAATGGCAATTGTTAAAACACAAAAGAAATGAACTGCCTGACTGACACAGACCTTTTACTGAAAGATCTCTTTAGACAGAGAGGTGAGAGCGATGTGTTTTCATGTTTGAGAAGGGCTCCTGTATCTGATTTTAATTAAGATTCTGTTTATTCTCTTCGGTTGTTATCAAGGGGGAATGGGAGGGATTATGAACAGGATTAACTAATGTGTAAATAATGCCGTGTACACTGGCGCACCGATTAAAGGTTTAATGCTTGAGTTCACTTGAAATCCAACTGAAACGTTCGTGTGTAGGTTCTGATTTAATTAAAATTGTTAAATGAAGATTGGCAGGAGCTTTATAAAGGACAAATGATGGTTAAGCAAAGCTACCGAACCATAGCATTTAATCGCATTAAAATTGCTTTTTCAATATCAAGCTTGATAAAATGCAAGACAGAAGTCCTATGTATGGGGTCATATAGAAATTAAATTAATTAATTACTAGTGTAGTCAGTTGCATTCATCGTAGTCTATCGTAGCCCACCATGAGGCAATTCTGACCAAACAGTGATCACTTACACAGTGGCACCCAGTGTTAACTTTCTGGGGCGGGGGAATTGAGGGAAAAGAAATAAATGGCATAAATTGGCATAAATTTTTATGCCAATGGGGAAAGTACTGTAAATGACATAAAAGTGGCGCAGTTCTCACCTGAGGCAGGTGTAGCTGAAGTCCCTCTCTTGGGATTGGCTGTCGGGATGGCGTCTGGTCCAGTTGCATGTTAAAAAGTCCTGACAGAGCCGCTTGGGCCGCCCTTGCTTTTGCCAGCTTTTTATTCCGTCCGGAACCTTGGAACATCTGAGTATCTACAGTAACTGCCATTATAAAGTTCTTGGCATGGCTTTCACCGCTCTCAGCCACAAACTCATACTTCAGTCCAGGCCGAAGCTCATTTAGGATCATCACAGCATTTTTGCCACTGCCTGTAGGGGGCATTGTGAGTGCAGGGGGTAGTGGGAGAGGAGGATGTGACCTGTTGCTGTTTTTCAGCGCCACGGGCAAAGGGTATTCGTTTAAGGAGCAGAGAGAGCCATTGCTGCCAAGACTCAAGTAGAAGGTGTCATCAGGCGGCGCGGGTGTCTCAAATCCATTAAATAGCATGTCTGGGAAATCTGCTTGATCTGAGGTGAAGTCTGCGTTAACAGTTAGCGTGCGGCCCATTGCGAGATGAGCTTCGGATGCATTTGGAAACTGAACAAAAGAGCGCAGCGCTTTTTCGGCCGCATTCAATTTGGCTTTCTTCTTTGTTGGACCTGAGCCCTCAAATAACTGTCCGTTAACCTCAACATTCATGACGAACACGGGTGCATGTACTGGCCCCGTCTGAGACAGAAGTTTGTACTGCAGTCCCGGTTTGATTTCGTTCAGTTGCATGAGAGCATTTTTCGGCAAGACCGGCCCTTGTGTTTTCCTGCGCTTCTTGGGCCGGAATTTGGAATGACCATGGCCTTTGTTGCCCTCCTCCAGAGGGCGTTTTCTGCTCAATCCCCGAGCACTTCCATTGGTTAAGTAAGGCCCCTCCCCCAGCACTTCTTTGGAGGAGAGGTTGTCCAGGTTGCGGTTTTCTTTAACGTCCATGCTACACGAACCTGTGATGTCCAGAGAGAGTAACTTACAATGCCTTCCATGCAGGACCTTGTAAATGTAAAATTTAGAGATTCTTTCATCTCTCTTTGCAACTGGATTGAATGATACCATCCTAAGCTTTTTGTCTAAAACATTTAACATTAAGACAATTTTATTACGGTTTAAAAAAATATGAATATTGCTTTCGGACGATTTTTTTGCCATGACAGTTTGTCTTGTTGACATTATACAAAATTGTACACCAAACTTGCAGCAATAAATTATATATATATCCATTATTTAGATATTTATACAATTTCCTGAAGAAAAAAAATATTGTACATTTTTTTTACACTTTCCTGGGTTTTCCAGATTTTTCCCCAAAAAAATATTTTTACTGTATTACTAAAAACAGTATTTGTCATTGTTCACCCTTACTAAAGAACAACTGCAAACTACCAAAACTAAAAAACATCATATCAACCAGTAGCCAAAGCTGATGGAAATGAGTGTAAATTCTCATTTATAACATCCTGCAGTAAAAGCTTGTCAAGTTACTCCATTTGGTGCTCAGGAAATTTAAAAGAAGTTAAAAGAGAGAGAACAGACAGGCAAAAACAACTTATATTGACAGTGCTACCAGAAAATCAGTCTCGGATGTCAATTTGGAACGATTTTGTCAATAGGTTTTTCCTGAATTCTGATTGGAAAGATCTGTATGTTTGGCGGTAATGTGCATTCATGGAAATATGGGCCAGAGGATGCACTGGGAAACTGTAAAGTGTGAAAGTGTTTTCCCCAGCATTTATCTTCCTTCTTCGTTAAACCTGTATCCTCAAACAGCAGTCCCTCAACTTATCCAGACGTCCTGAATATAAATCAATGACCTGAGATAGAAGGTTTGTACTGTGGTTGTTGTTTCGTCTCATCACGTTGCACCACACAATGTTTCAGCCACACTAGCCGAGCAGACACAACTTTCATTGTCCTTCTCCAGAAGCAGTTTCATAGGAACTTCAGTGTTAGATGTACAAGTAGCAACACAAGAGAGAGTAAGTCCAAGAACTTCAAAACCTAATTCATCTCTCTGTGACTGGATTGAGATTGTTATCTTCTAAAAAGTCAATTGCAAACACTAAAAATTATAATGCAGGCAATTAATGTTAACAATAAGCGGGTCAGTCTGCACAGATAGCCTCAGGTGACCTGGAAATCTATGAAGACTGCAAGCCATCTTCGTATCACCTGGTTCAGTTGCACTACAGCATTTTTGTCATAGTGGAACAATCATGGCCTTGGTTGCTTTCTACTAGTGACCTACTTTATGCCGTATTCATCCTCATGGCCCCTATATATAGTACAAAAACAAACATTCAATAAAACAGATTTACATAAATACCTTCATCAAAGAAATGAAAGAAACAGAACTCAACCTCCAACTTGAAATAATGCTTCAAAACTCCACACAGGTGTTGTGTTTATAATCCTCACCAGACTGAATCATCACACTCCAATTTCAGAGTTGTCAACAACCTTCACTTTTCCTCTGCGCTGCCTGTCTAGAAATTGTCCTCCTGGGCACGGTGTTAACTTCCTGACCATGCCCCCTACAGACTGAGGAGGATACTGTGGATTGTGCACTAGGTCAAAGGCAACAATCAAGTGGAAAACATGTATCAGGATCTCACAGATAGGATGGGAAAAAAGCAGAAGGGAGCAGAATTCAAGGGCTATTAGTGTACATCTGCTATTCTGTTGCAGATTCTCAGATTCTTTTAGAGCTTTCAAGTACCTTCTTTTTTTATTGATCTACATCAATTAACTGCAAAAAAAAAAAAAAAAATGACAATGATGCTGATAAATAACACGACATTGACATTTTTGGAGTATACACTATACAGGCTATGCACCTGAGCAACAAAGCAATGCATATGGAGAATTTGCTAAGGAAGGAAGGAACTGCTTTTACTGTAAAAATGGCAGTAAAGATGAACTATGGAATTTCCTCAGTAGGTCAAACATACTTCCTTAAACCACAGAAATCTTTTCATCTGCTCCGAATTTAGGATTAGAGTTAAACAGAGAGGAATATTTCCACTTCCACTTTCAAAGAAATGCTCAGTTTTTGGCACCTTTTAATAATCAGTACATTGTTAAAACTGAAACATCTTTTGTTGAATTTCCGAAGAGATGGAGTTAGATATGGAAAAAAAACGAAGAAACACTCACTCAAGTGTTTTTCTTCATCCACATCCAGACTGCAGAACTTCTGCTGCCCCCTGGGCCGCCCACCGGCTCCTATTGCAGAGAAACCAAGGGAAGGACATTTAAAATTCATCTCCAATCATGATTTCTGCTTACTGAAGTCATCTGTTCCCACTTATACCCTCTGCCTGCTCCCTTAATGAGGCTAATTAACCAGCTTTAATGACGGGAGACAACTAATGTGCAGGTGCAATTATTGCCCAATTAAATGCTAACATTCCCCTAATGAATCAGTGAAAGAGACAGACAGAGCAGGCTTTGAGAAAACAGTCACTTTTAGCACTCAAGCTGTTGAGGAGGAGCAGTTCTGTTTATTGGATCCAATGCTTGAACATACTTAAAAACTGAGGTTGAGCCAGTTAGACATGACATCAAAAAGGAAAGATGAATAGCAGAAGATATTTGACAATCATTCATTCTCATGCTTTGCAACATTTACGAAATATTGTGAAGCCAGTATTGGCAGAAACAAAATAACTGAATCCAAAAGCAGGGAGATATGGATGCTTCTATACGGATAGGCTTGAACGAGGACACGGCCGTCAGGACGAGACTTTGAAGGGGCTGAGTGAAGTGGATGCAGTCGATAAGAGACTCCATGATAAACAAGCCTGAGAAGCTCAATAAATCACGAAAGCTATTAAAGCGAGTGACGCGCGCAGGCACTTCAACAGAAGCTTTTTAAAGCCGATATACTGACGCGCTAGACATAAACACCATTTTATTTCCTGTCATCTCAACTTTTCAATCTTACTGAAATGTCCCATTTGATGCCGGACCAAGCTGAGAAAATGTCTTAGGTGAACAAACACAAAAATCAAAGTACCTTCTCTCTTAGAAACCATTATGAATGCAAGAACTGGAAAATAAGGTGTCGGGAGCTGGATAAAATCACATATTCTGAATGCGAAATCTGTCCACATTTCACTCAGAGATAAGTGCACCTGCTCATTGAGGGCGATCACCGAGTGATGTTGACGACGGTAAAACGCCATAAAAGAAGGGTTAGCGGTGGCGAACCTTGTGAAAATGAAAGCCATGGGATAATAGGAGGCATTTCTCACAGTGTGACGCCTGGCACATTAGTGAGCGCTGTTGATAAATTAGCCGACATCACTCACCATTCAACATCTGCTTTTAGAAACGAGAGCAAGCACACAGGTCAACCTCATGGGATTGTTTTCAACTGATATTAATTGTATTTATGAGTTGACCTCAACCTTGCGTGTGACCCTTTTGGCTCTTAAACCTCGCTGTTCTTAAAAGTTACAAAAATAAAATGCCTGGCTCTCCTAACGGATCGTTTAAGATATCAGCTATCAGCTCAAGGCATTTTTGATCATCACAGACACTGTTAGCATGTTGGAAACTGCATTTGGTGCTTTAAAACAGCACGGAACGGTGCATTAAATGCCACTCTTGTTCAGCACCATGGAGAGCTGCGAGCTAAGAAAGATGAATTCAGGACCACGGAGAGCAGACGGCTTAGAATGCACAGCAGGTCTTTCTGAGTGAAGGGTAGATGTACGATCGTAAGACGCAGCCTAAACACGAGCAATAGCTCAGCTCTACGACCCTCCAGCTCATCAGGAAACACTATTGGAGCGAGAGAGACCAAAGGGAGGGCTGAAGAAATGCAGAAAGAGATCTGGACAGAGAAATGTGTGTGTGTGTTGGGGTGCGAGTGCTGTGCAGATAGAAAAAGACATTTGGCCTGATTCTCTCCAAGTGTCAGCAAAAGTAAAGAAACAAACTTTGGGTGTCAGCCTGCAAGGTATTATGGTTCACAAGTACTTCACGTTTTCTCGGATTAAAGGTAAGCGCAACTAACAGGGCTGACACCGAACAGAAATGCAGACTCATTCTTGCAGTCAGACATTGCTCTGTTTTAAAGAGATAGTTCATCCAAAAATGAAAATTCTGTCGTTAATTATGCATCCTCATGCTGTTCTAAACCCACAAGACCTTTGTTTATCTTCAGAACACAGATTAAGATATTTTTGATGAAATCTGAGAGCTTAGTGACCATGCATAAAGAGCAATGCAACTGATGTTCAAGGCCCAGAAAGCTAGTAAGGACCTCATTAAAATAGTCCACACAACATTAGTGGTTCAACCATAACATACTGAAGCTACAAGAATACTTTTTGTGTGCTTTTTTCTCTTCTGTCTGTCTTTGACGCACATTCACGAGAGTACCACAAAGCATGTACTATTTTAATAATGTTTTTACTACCTTTCTGAGTCTTGAACGTGTCAGTTGTGCTGCTGTTAATGCAGGTTCAAAAAGCTCTCGGATTTCATCAAAAATATCTTAATTTGTGTTCTGAAGATGAACAAAGCTCTTACAGGTTTAGAGTGACATGAAGTGTGTAAATAATGACCTTTTTTTTTTATTTCTGTGTGAACTATTCCTTTAAGATCCTGATCTGTCCAACAGGGGCTCAACCAATGGTGTGAGTTTGGGGCGTGGCTTTCTGTTTGGACTGACCAATAAAATACAATGATAGTGTTCAGAAAACCTGTTTTAAAACAATAATTTATTTTCCATTTGGTTACACTAGTGAGTTTCCACTCATTTTCACTTCGAATTAACACTAGATATTTTACAATGATCGAGGTGACTGATTATTTGAATAGACAAATTTTAAAAGTCTTAGAAAAGGTTTGTTTGTTTAATTTTTAAAGTGCCATTTTATGACCAGAGCTTTTTTAAACAAAAGCATGCATAGAAATTAGTGATTAATCACATCCAAAATAAAAGTTTGTTTACATAATATGTGTGTGTACTGTTTATATATATTATGTATATACAAATACACACACATACAATATATATTTTAATCATATTTACACATTTACATATTTATACATATATTTATTATATAAACATAACACATTTTCATATATACACACACACACACACACACACATATTGTAAACAAAAACTTTTATTTTGGATGCAATTAATCACGATTAACCATTTGACAGTATTAATTAATTAAAATCAATTTTGAAAACACATTGATCTACCTTTGCAGATTTAAAACACATGAAAACCCAACTAACATATAAGTGACATAACATTTTTAATAAACACACAAGATATTCTGCCTACCTTCATTCATTGTCTTGCTGATGATCCCTGTGGGGGAAAATATACATGTAAATATTAGTGATAGACCAATACATCCAATTTAAATGACATAGTAATAGTAGTTACTACATCTATACACAACAAGTAGCCCTGCTTTATTTGTGAGCCCAGCTTTGCAAATGTGTCATGGTCTCTACAAACCCTTTGAGCACACAACTAACAGCCAGTCTCAGGTTTTAGCATCAGAGTTGATCAAATAAAGCTTGCCATCTTTCAGACAATTAGCAGCTGCCACTACCGCCATGTCTTCACCACAGGATCTGTAAAATTTTTATGACAGCATTCGTTTAGTGTCGACTCTGTAGGGACTCGGCGGGCTGTGGCAGGGCTGCGTGTCAATTCGTAAAGCCAATCAAGCAATTTCATCATTTAACACACATGAACTGAAACAAACACACACACACACCAGCAGTGAGAAAGAGAGAGCTACAAAAATACACTCAAGCATACTAAGACAGAAGGCAATTGCAGTTTTTCCTATTGAGTCTTAAATTTATGAAATGAAAAATTTAAAAGGTAACTGCGACCTTTTTATCTCAGAAATCTGACTTCTTTTCTTGCAATTGCAAGATTACATCTCACAATTCAGACTTTTTTTCTCAGAATTGTGTAATATGAACTTGTAATTGCGAGATATAAAGTCAGAATAGCGTCATATAAACTCACAATTGCGTGATCTAAACTCATATTTGCGAAATATAAACTTCACAGTAGCGAGATATAAACTCACAACTGCGTGATCTAAACTCACTATTGCGAAATATAAACTTCACAGTAGCGAGATATAAACTCACAATTGCGAGATATAAACTCACAATTGCGAGATATAAACTCACAATTGCGTGATCTAAACTCACAATTGCGAGATATAAACTCACAATTGCGTGATCTAAACTCACAATTGTGTGATCTAAACTCACAATTGCGAGATATAAATTCACAATTGCGAGATATAAATTCACAATTGCGTGATCTAAACTCACAATTGCGAGATATAAACTCACAATTGCGTGATCTAAACTCACAATTGCGAGATATAAATTCACAATTGCGTGATCTAAACTCACAATTGCGTGATCTAAACTCACAATTGCGAGATATAAATTCACAATTGTGTGATCTAAACTCACGATTGCGAGATATAAACTCACAATTTATATATACTCACAATTACGAAATGTAAAGTCAGAATTGCGTGATCTAAACTCAAGATTGCGAGATATAAACTCACAATTTATATAAACTCACAATTATGAAATATAAAGTCA
>JAUMHE010000079.1:4202448-4219707 GCA_032359235.1 Enteromius mattozi
CTTAAAAAAAATTTATGTAACTGTTTATATATATATATATATATATATATATATATATATATATATATATTAGTGCTGTCAAATGATTAATCACGATTAATTGCATCCAAAATGTTTGTACAAATATACATTTATTTATTCATATTACCATATTTTATATTATATATAAATATATTTAACATATAAACATAACATGTTTTTCTTAAATATATACATGCACGTGTTTGTATTTGTATATACATAATAAATATACACACTCATTCATTATTTTAACTTTTGTATGCAATTATATATATATATATATATATATATAAATTACAAATAATAAAATAAAACAGCTTTAATTGAATATCAACCTGAAAGCGGTTTTAAAGTAATGGTTACACTTTATTTTAATATGTCCTTGTTATAGTGTAATTATACATAATTAAGAACATAGAAACAACATAAAAACAGAGTAATATTAGGTTAGGATTAGGGTTATTTGCATATAATTATGCATAATTAATTATTGTTATAAAAGTAAGTAGATGTAACAAAGACATCTTTAAATAAAGGGTTCCCAAATTAATAGCATAAATTATTTTTATTTTAAAATACACCTTAACTTAAAACACCAGCATGTATAATCTCAGATATATGTGTAAAAAAATAAAAAATAAACGAAAACCAACTGCTGGCCCTCATGAGAGACAAAAGCAGTTGGGACAGATGCTCCTATGACTTGGTGGTCCAAAACCTCATCAGTCATTGCTGGTCCCCCATCAATTTGGTTGCAAGTCAGTTTGTCCGGTTAGTAATTTGAATAACACAAGGCATGATCAACCACATCAGTATCTGTGGGTTTATTTGAGCATAAGTCATGTCTGAAGCTCGTGGACCACTGGATGCTGAACTGTACATAACCATTTCATTCATATGCATCGTTATTTATTAGATGCAGAGATCTTGTAGTGCTGGTAAAACACACGATCATGTCAATTAAAAGCACTGCATATATGATTGTGTCCGTTAATAAATGTGAATATTACTCACAGTGCGATGCTGGGTTGATGTCCTGTGCTGAGATGAGCAAAAAAACGTCCAGTGAGCACCACGAAACCAAAGGTAAATGCAGGAATAAAATAAAAACGAATACGTTAGAAAGCGAGCGTGCAGTTTTTCTCCGCACCCGATGAATTAAGGCACGCGGAGCATCACAGCGCGAGTCATTTAATTATGCGCGTTTGCATCTGAGAGATGACTACAGTGATGTAAAGGGGTACTAACCGATGCGGACACCTGATTGGCCACAGAGCGGGAGGGCTCTTCGTCTGATTGGTGCGTCAGAGCTCGACGGGACAGATTCTAGCGCTGATTGGTCAGAGAGATGGTTATAGAGAGAAATTTACAGAGGCGTAAAACTACTATCTGAAAACCAGAAAAAAGACTGTTCAGATTTATTAATATAAATACATAGCCTGTATATAATGTGTAATATACAGTATTTTTAGTTATCATAATTATAGGCTACATTATTGATATTTTAGTATCATTAAAGATACATAGATGGATGCCTATTTTTTTTTTAAATGTCAAGCTAAATTATTAGACGTATTTTATGGATAAATAACTTCTCTCCTCCCACAATCTGAATTATCATATGTTGTATTCGTTCTTTAAAAGCTGCAGGATTATTCTGTTCTGTACAGTTCTTTTGCATTTTTATTGTGTTCTTATTAAAAAAAAGAAATGTATATAATATAACGTCTATATAAAATATATCACATGTAAAAATAGCAGAATGTATAGATACATATTTGTATTTAAATATACAGTAATGTTTTATTTATATGCATTTAAATCTTTTTATTTATTTAGGATATATATTTATTTTTGTTTATTCAAATGTTTGGTTGTTTACGTATAAAATATGTATAAAATATTTATTTATATAGTTAGTGTGACTGCCCAACCCAAAGTAGCACCAGACACAATATTCACGTTTTCATCATGACACATATATTTTATGCAAAAAAAAAAAAAAAAGTAATAATTTTCCTTTTTTAGTATTTATGGATGGCCTTTGCTGAATTAACTCGGCATACTAGAAAGGCTAAAATAGTATTTGACTAAATGACTGTCTGAAATAGATGCTTAACCATCACTGGATTATTATCATGCAAACAAATAAATATTATTTTACATTTAAACAGAAATAAAGAAATTGATACATATCTATTTTTATATATAAAAATGCACATATTTGAGTGTTGATAAAGACTAGTGAATGAAGGCCTGTGGCAGCTCCTGACCCCGTGTGTGTGTGTGTGTGACTCACTCTTCTGAGGGGGACTGGGGTTTGAGTCTGACCCGCTGAAGGATGAAGAGGAGTCGAGGAGGAATCAGAGCGGCCGCCTCCATCTACTGACGCATATTGCTTTATATAACAGCCAAATTTTATTTTAGAAACGCTGCAAGAATTTGAGAGCAAAATGAAAATTAAGCTTGTGCTATGCGCCACTGAAACTAAATTCTAATTATTATAACCATCATACAAATATAAAAAGAAATACTGAATCATTGAACAATGATTGAAAAATAAAATCATATTCAATGTTCATATTTATAGTTTTCCTTTTGATTTGGGTGAACATTAATGCTCATCATGTTTTTTGCAGATTTTGAGAGATTCAGTAATCATCAAGATTCATAATTCACCTTATTGACTAATCATTTGTGCAAATACTCATAATTCATTTTAATCAATCTATAGCACATTATACAACACTTACCTTTTCATTCTATACTTTTGATATATTTTACATATAAAACATTTTTTATCAATGTAGCATGTGTTACATTAATTTACACTGCATTATAAAGCACGACTCTCTTTAAATGTGTAAGAATGAATACGTACTGTTCAGGTTCAGAAACAGATGACACAGTAATTAATAAAAGCACAAAATAAAACAATAAGAATATAAGCGAGGTTAAAAGCATGATATTTTAACATCTGTATTGCAACAGAAAGAAAGAAAGACGGATAGAGAGACAGACGAACGAACAAATGAAAGAAAGAATCAAAGAAAGAAAAACAGACGGACAGATAGAAAAAGAAAGAACGAATGAACAAAAGAGACGAAAGATGAATGAGCAACAGACAGATAAAACAAATGAACGAAAGAAAATAGAGTGGAAAAAAACAAAAATGAACGGACAACAGATGGACAAAACGAAAGAAAGAAAGAAACAGAGACAGACAGACAGATAGATAGATAATTACGAATGTTTGATTATTGCTGGGCAGATATTAATATGTCATATAAATTACACACATTTGACCGTTTAGTATCTCATCCTATAATAAATGGATTCAGGACGAACCGAGAAGAACAAGCCGAGATTAATCTTGTGTGGGTGAAGAACATCTATCTACACCCACACTCCTCTCTCACTTAAAACATGACATATGTGCTGACTCTGTGCTTCTATCGTTCTGTTGCGTTCGCGTACATTAGACGGGATTGTGAAGTGGTTGAAACGAGAGCCGAGGTCCTCCTCGATATCAGACGTCCCAGAGCCCCGACCATCTGCGCTCATCAACCCTTTAAGAGAAGTCAGGTTAATGTCTCCAGGTTCCCAGCTCTCCTTCATCTCTGAAAAGTGTTACCGCCACCGACGCCCTTTCCCTTCTTTTTGCAACGCGTTGCCATGGAAATACAGAAGCACGAGCTAAACATCTGATAGATCAGATCTCACTTTAATTAGAGGCCTTTGTCTGTGATATTCAATGAACGAAAGCAGCAGGTAGAGTCAATTTCAAAGTAAATAATGCATTTTCAGTTCGAGCCTATGGAATTTTTTTTTTTACGTTTTATCGTTACAAGTCATGTGCTGCTAATAAAGAGAAAGTTAAATGCGTACTCATTTTTCACAGGATTTATTTTTATCTTACCAAATGTATGTGGACAGACAGTGTGGAAACACTCAGTAAATATCTGGTGACATGATTATTAACTCATTAACGCATTTACGAAATTACACTGAAAAAACGCGATAAACCGTAGTGCTTACGCATGTCAGATAAAGCAAGTTACGCAAATGTCTGGATTCCTCGTCATTTTCATATTCTGTTATGAAGTCCGAAAGCGGTTTTACTGTATTAGTTTGTTTTGTTGTACCAGCGTATGATAAACACAGTTCTTGAGCTGCACCAACAAGGCGGCGCAGCAGAGTCGGATTTAACTCTGTTCGTCCACCTGTTTGAATCGTTTTCGCAGGAGATCGCTGATCGCAGCTAAAGGGTTGGTCTTGAAGGCGGGATTCTTCATGGTTTCACTGAAGTGAGATGCTTCCATCTCGCTGGAAACAGACAAAAACAATGATTCATTTATCATTTGACTTTGTTAAAATATCTATTATTGTCTCTTTATGCAATATATCATTTCTTTTTTTGTTTCTGAGTGAAATATGACCCTGTCCTTGACATGTTTTGTGATTGTTTTGACAGATTTTTCCATTAACCAGCAGTTTTTTATAAAAATTGTGGTGCAAAATGATTGATGAAATAAAATTCTAATGTGAAATTAACACTAGCAAAGCGTGGAAAGCATTAGACATTATCTTACAGTAATTTTCGTTTCTGGGCTGGTTTCATCAAGCAGAAGTTTGTGGGTTCTGGTTTATTTTCAACCGAACTGTGGCGAGACACAAGAACAAACAATTGTGTTACAAGCAGAACAGTTTATATTTATCATCATTAGCTTAAAAAAAACACAAACATGTCAGAAAAAAGCTGAAGTGTTTTATATATAGAGATTTAGAGGCATGTTTGAAGACGCTCTTTGAAGTTCTCTGGAGCACAGGCTTTCCTCACACAAGTGTTATTTATTACTCATGCAAGACAAAGCAAGACTTCACAACACATCAAATGACTAACAGATAAAACAAACAGAAAACAGACTAATGTGGTTTGGATCAAAGCAATTAAACAGCTGTGAGAAACATTTCATTGTGCGCTCAGCCAAATTCGATTGATTTACAAACAGCGTGACTGCTGTCGACTCATGGCATGGTTCATTTCTTAAGACAGACATTTAGAGCTGATATTAATATGCTTTTTACTACAATATGCTTATGGGGGATTGCCAAAAATATCAAAGACGGAAAAGTTTTGTCTGCTGTTCAAGGTTTACATTTTAACACCAGGGTTATTACAGTTAACTAAAACAATAAAAACGTTTCGGTCACTTCAAAAAAAATAAACTTTAGCTAAAAAACACAACTTATTTTAGGTAGTTGCCAAGGCAACATTTCTCATTTTCATTTAGTTTACCTCAATGTACTAAAATAACGAAAACTGAAATGAAAATTAATATAAAGAGGACATAAAAAAAAAAAAAAAGACACTAATGCAAAACAAAATCAATTTCAAGCCGATTAAATTTTTATCCAAAACTTTTAAAAATCATATTTATATTAATGACTTTTCCATATATTAATATCTCCCACACCTGACCAATTTATTTTCATGACTTTTTAGATTTTTTTATTTTATTTTAAAATTCTAGCTGATGAAATATTTTTTCTATAACTTTTTAAAAACGATATATTTTTATAATAACATACATTTTTATAATAAGTAAAAAGCGCAAATGTTCATACTGATAGTGGTTATTTATCTCGAGTTGATGCCCTGTTTCATAGACAGAGCTTAAACCTAGTCCCAGACTAAAATGTAAGTCTGAGCTGTTTTAACTGAAAGACGCTTGAGCTGACTGATCCTAAAACAAATCAGTGCCTTTGTTTTGTCTTAAGTTGCACAACAGTAATGTTAATATTATTTTCTAAGGCATGTTTATAAAAATTACTTTAACATCCTAATTTAACTACGGCCTAATTCTGGCTTAGACTAAGCCTTGTCTATAAAAACAGAACCATATGTACTATAAATATTAAGTATATATATATATAGAACTCAAGAGGGCAGAAAAAGAAAAAAAGGTGTAAAATGTCTTGTGGAAAATTAATACAAAAAGAGAAAGAGGTACTGAATGAAATCTGTTTGTTTGACATTCATTCATGCCAGAGAATATGCTCAAATCTGTATCAATTAGCTCGTGTGCTGTAATGAGCAAATGAAGGCTTACGCTTTGATCGTTCCCTGTGAGCTGGCGGGGGTTTTGAGAGACGGGAGGAGCTGGGAGAGTTCAGGAAGGGCGTCGGCCAGGGGTCTCATGTCACCCACTACAGGTGTGGCCTTCCTCCGAGCCTGCGCCACCTGCTGCTCACGAGCCAGCTTGATCGCACTGATCTCTGGAGACGATACACACACACCACGTGAAAAAAAGCAGTAGACGAGACACATTCACATATTTATTCAAACAAATGAGTTTTAACTGTTGCGAAGTTAAGAAGCCTTTTCCCAGTCCTTTTCTTCTTTTTCGTTTTTTGAAAAACGGCATGAAAAGGAATAAAATAGTTACAACTAAATAAAAAAGGCATTATTTAAAATAAAAATAAAAAGTATAAAACAAAAATGATTTAATAAAGTATAAAATAAATATATTAAAGGCATAACTTTAAAAAAGTATAAATAAAAATATAAAGTTTTAAAAATATAAAGTGTGTAAACATAAAGTATATAATAAATTGCATAAAATAAAATGGCATGAAAGTGAATTTAAAAATAAAGCATAAAATAAAACAAATGGATTATATATTAAAAACAAGGGAAAAAAGCATAAGATACAACAGATTTATAAACAATAATAATAATAAAAAAGTTAAAAAAAAAATAAAAAAAAGTAAAAAGCCATTAAAAGCATGAAAACTAAAACATAAATTCACACAAATAAAAATGTTAAAAAAATTATAATTTAAACGCAAAACATGACCAAAAAAATGTTTAAAATAGAAAAAAAAATCTAAAAGGCGTACAATAAATGTTTTTTAAAAACATAAAAGCATAAAAACAAAAACACAAAAATGTGTAAAATAATAAAGTGTCAAATAAAAGCATACAATATATATTTTAAAAACAAAAGGTATCAAATAAAATGGCACAAATTCATAAAAAAGCATAAAATAAAAACATAAACAAACAAAAAAGTGTAAAATATACAAACCATATCTCTAAAACTATCCCTACACATAAATACTTGAAATAAACACCTCTTTTTAATCACAGCATGGAATCTAAGAAATAAATTGGTTTAAAATAATATCTTAAATGAAACGTATTTCAGTAAAGTTGCAGTAGGTCACACACATTAGATCCACTGATTTAAAAGGTTTTAAAGGATGAGTTGATTCCAGTCAGCCCATACCCAGCATGACTTCCTGTCCAGGCCTCAGACACAAAATAAACTCCTGCAGGAACGGACTGATGTCACCCGAGCATCTAAAACCAAACCCGAAGCTCAGAGACAGAAAGCAGGACACCTCGGGTGCTTAAGTCCAAAAACAACAAAGTACATGTAGGGAAGAAAAAAACAGACAGAGAAGCTCTTCCTTGACAGAAGCACTACGTCTTTTTGCGAACACAAAATAAATGTCATTTTTCATCTCGCAAGCGGCCATTTTGGTACATAAGTGTTTCTGTACAGCGTTTGTTAAGACCTTGAAGGTCTTTGGGTTTTATGAATCCATCGACGTCTCGATCCTCTCGTCTTTTTAATTTCCTGACAATGCGACATGCAGTCTGAGGCTTGGGTTTCGGCTGGAGCCGCGAGGCCCATTAGATCCTAATTATAATCACCTCGGCCGGAGCTTGTGTTACACGCTGCATTGATCGGCCCGAGCGATTTCAGGCGTTAATGATCCCTCCAAAGCCATCTCTAAAGCTGCCCTCTGCCCATGAGATCAGAAACGGCCTCACATGAGCGTTTCGGGATTCGGTTGATGATATTAGCACTTTTCTTTGCCCGAAACGGGAAGAAGAGGTGGTGAACAAATACTCACTGTTAAGCCATCTTTCCCTGCGCTCCTTAATTTTTTCTTTCTTCGACTGTTGTTTCTTTTCTCCTGTGCCTGGAAAAAAAAAAAGAAGACATTTCCTTATAGATCGTTACTGATCAGCATTTTATGTATTTGTTTTGCGTTCGACACTGAAAGGCTTGAAAATAAAAACCAAACTATTGCAACTAAAAATTACATATAATAAATATACAAATTAAAATAGAATTTTAAAAAAAGAGATTTAGTAAAAACCATAAAACAAAAATGAATGGAATTGTCCCAGAATGCATAAAATGGAATACAAATTATTACTTTCAAAATGGAAACAAAGTGTTATTTTAGTATTATTAAAATCTTTTTATGTTAACATAGGTTTTTTCAAGCACTTTTTGTCATTTTTATTTGTTTTTGTATTTTTTCATAATTCTAATGCTTCAACTTATTTCAGTTACTTGCAACATTTCTAATCTTAAGATTATGCTTCATAAGTTTAAGGTTTCTAAAATATATTGTAATTGATTTCAGCTTTATTTTAATTCATTAATAAATTGTTTGCTTTAATCATTTCTAAAGGTGAAAGTTCATTTTCAATCGAATATTTCTCTTTTATTTCAGCCTTATCTTGTTTAATGAAAACTAGTCTTAGTTATAAAAAATGTAATCTTAAAAAAAATTAAGTTTGTCATCTTATATTTATATTTTGTTTTAAGCTTCATTTGAATTTATTTTAATGAATGAAAACTGATTTATTTATTTTACACTGCAAAAAAATGCTTTTCTTACTTGTTTCCAGCCAAAATATCTAAAATAAAATTCTCTAATTAAGAAGGATTTTCTACACAAGTAAAAATTATTGTCTTGCTTTCAGAAAAAAAGAAGAAGCCAAAATTAGGTTTTTGGTTAGAACAAGCAAAATAATTAGTTAAGTGAGTTTTTGCTCATTTAAATAAGACAATAGTTTTTCTAGAAAAGTAAAAATTATCTTGATTTAAGTTTTTTTTTTTTTTTTTTTTGGTAGACTGAAAACAAAACAAAAAATCTAAGTAAGAAAAGCATGTTTTGCAGTGTAAGTTTAGTGACCAGCAACAACACTGGTTTAAATACGAAAAGCAAAACACATGCATTAGACTTTCAGCCTATTCTTTGAAGAGGATTTTAGTTTTGGTTTAAACGCAGGTGTTTTGGTTCATACGGGTTTTGTGTTGTCTGCCAAGCCTGAACTTCACACACCTGTCAAAATAACACAGTGGCAGCCAATCAGTTAAACACAAAGGCTGCAGGTTCAGTTCAGTTCCCAACAGAAATGAGCCAGGAACTGCTCCGCTGGTGACAAAATAAAGTATCGTGGGGAAAGTACAAAAAATTTAATTGATCTGTTTTTTGAACAATGTTCTGAAAATTTTTAATCAGATCAAATCTGATGGCATATATGATGGCTGTGGGATTGCATATAGAATGGAAAACACAAACAGCTCTAGTGTGAATAGATTACAGTAGGATGTCTGTTTAACTGCATGTAACTTCCTGTTCCCGGATTGTGACGACTTATCAGAAGCAGCATACTGTGTGTATTTAACGATTGTGCTGACCTCAGGAGATCAGATCGAGTGTGACGAGGAGTTTATATTTGACTGTGTGTATGCATCAGTGTAACGTCCATCTGAGAGAGGTCATTCACAGACCACTGAGGGCAAACCACAAATACAGCTCTTTTAGACGTGATATGTGAAGATTTCGTTTTCATAAAATGGACTAAATAAAAATATTAAATTGTTATTAATTAACTAACATTATTAGAACATATGCTGATAAAATACTTAAAACGCTTCACTTTCAAATAAAATGCACAGTGGGAGCTTAAAAAAAAAACTAAATTAATTATTTAATATTGTTTTAACAGTGCAACTGTTTAAATAATAATAATAATTTTTTTTTTTTTGAAAATCCACTTATTGGGTGTTGAACGTTCAAATTGTTAATATAATGAGTTATAATTACTATTGATACAATAATATTCAATTTCTATTAATTGCAACAATAAGGATGTCAAGATTTTACTTTTATAAAATACACTTACTGTGCACTGAATTAAAAAGAATAACATTCTGATTGTTAGCAAAATAATAATAATAATAATAATAATAATTATTATTATTAACTATTAAAAACTGTGCATTAAAATGCTTCACTGTAGAAAATGCACAATGGGAGCTTAAAAAAAAAAAGAAAAAATCTAAATCAAGAGGCAAATACGTTTTATTTGCAGAAAACACACATTGGGTGCTTAATAAAAATGATTGTTGTTAATAATTACATTATATTATACTACATACTATAAATTATAATTACTATCAATATTTAAAATATAATTGAAAAAAATCGAAAATGTTAAGATGTACATGCTCTACTTTCAGAAAATGCACTTTCAGCATTAAATTTTAATTAACAATTGAACACAGATCTGATAGTTAGTGTAATCTATAGTAATTGCTATTAATTACTAATAATAATAATTGAATGGCTGTGAAAATCACCATAAAACAACATAAAATTCCCAAATTCAATTTCGCTAGGCACTGAAATGATCCGTGTTGTGCAACATATGCTAAAAACAGTTAAACTACAGTGACCGTTCAGTCCAAAAATAACACAAGTCCATTAAACCCAGAGAGAAACGCATGAAAATGAGTCGACCTCTGCGATTTCCATCTCCAGGGAAAAACTCGCCTCAACAAGCTTCTGGTTGCCGAGCAACTTTCAGAGGAAAAAAGAGTGTTTGCATGAGATATTTGATCATGAAAAACGCCTTCAGAGCTCTGCACAGATCCGGTCACTGACAGACCGCCTCGGAGACCTCGCTGACCTCTCCTGCTGCCTGTGGACAGTCAAGCTCTTCACCAACACTTCATTTCTTCCCAATACATACGAACCAAGCTGAGCTATCTGCTCAAATCAACATCTTTATCTTTAAGAGGACAATGCTGAGTCTCAGAAAAAAATGTCAAGTTAACATTTCATTGCAAAAACAAAAGCATAAAGATTAAGAAAATTATGCAACACACGTTTGCGTCAAATTTTTATGTAATTTCCATTGCTATTTCGTTGTCACGTGACGTTGCAGTGCTATGCGGTGACTTAAACTTAGCTTTTGCGTATGTTTATAAAAACAAGTTATTTTAAGCTGTTAAAGCGCAATAAGAAGTGAAAGCTATATTTCGCTATATTTCTGATCGCTGTGAGAGAGGCACGTGAAAACAGGGTTAGAGAGATATTTTTGCTACTTTACAGGCCTTGAACGGTTAAAAAAAACACATATGCAGTGTTCGGTTTAATTAGTTAGTAAGTTACTGTAGTTACTGTAATCTAATTACTTTTCCATTGAAAAAGTGAAGTAAGCGATAACTTATTTTTTCTTTAATTTAATTACAGTTACTTCTATGTAATTAAACTTAATACTGTGTATAGAATAGAACATTTATATACATCGCAATAGCGGATTGAACATCAAAATTAAAATGCATGCTTTTTATGTACACCCTTCTCACTTTAAATACTTTGAGTTAATAAGAATTTATTTTGGTAACACTTAAAGTGTCCAATTCTCACTATTAACTAGTTGGTTATTAGCATGAACATTACTGGGATATTAGCTGTTTATTATTAATAAAAAAAAACAAACATATTAATGTCTTATTTTGCAAGACCTTATTCTAAATCCTTAATTCATAAACTTAGCAACTATGTTTTAAGCAGTAATTAGCAGTATATTGAGGCAACAAACATACCCAACACTGCTTGTATGTGTCATAATGTCAGTCTTTGCAAGTATCCTTACACAAAGTAATTTAGGTCTAAGTGAAAACAAACAGCTGAAAAAGAAAACGTGCAACAGTATATTGGACCAGGGCAGCTCTTAAAGTGATAGCAGTGTAATATTTCTGCTGTCTGTCATACATAAGCAGCAATGCTCTTGACACTTTTGTATCGTTAATAGGAAGGAATATATATTTATTTTTTACAGTGAAGAACATGCAGTGTTTTTATACATTTGAGTACTTTATACAATGTAACGTTTGAAGAGTTCATTTGCAAAAACATAACTCAGTTGGGTTACTTTGATTAGGTTAAAAAATAACTACAAAACACAACTCACACAATTCAATTCAAGTTTATTTATATAGCACCTTTTACGATACAAATCATTGCAAAGCAGCTTTACAGGAAATTAAGTTATGTTTATATATTGTAGGATCTTAATATATTTAACTTGTGGCCAAAATTTGGTAATTCTGTCCAATTAAAGACAAAAACACGATAACATAAAACTTTTTTTTTTTTAAATTTCAAAAAGCGCAGTTGTCTGTTTTTGCAAATAAACTCGTCATTTCTTATTTATTAGTTTAATTTATTAATTGCTTGCAATTAGTTTCTTATTTAATCGCTGACTGTTTACTTGTCTCCAGTGAGCTTAAGTTGTTTTGTTTTGGGGTTTTTTAACTTAGGCTAGTATTCCTTTTTTGTGATGTTAACACAAAAATTTACATTTCTGTTAAGACCTTAAAGCAAAAATAACAATATATATCAATTCCTCATATCGTGATATAAGATCTAACAAGTTTTACTTAATGAATGACAAATAATAAAAAGTATCTTTATATACCATTAGAGTAATTATAAATAGACTATTATTATTATTATTATTATTATTACTATTACTACCATGTCATACAAATATAATTTCTTATATTTTTGCTTATAGTGTGAAATATATGAAATTTACCCACACATTAAAATACAATAAATAAAGTAATAAAAAGGTGCATATAAAGAATAAATATAGAATAAATAAAAATAATTTCATGCTGTAAAACTGTCCTCAAACTAAATGATTCAACACCAATAATTTCAGTTAGTTGCAGCAGTGTTATCAACATTTTGATGCCAAAGAGTGCTTTGACTCATTTTCCATCCGTGAAAAGTGAATCAACATTTGTAATCCAATTGGAAAAATGCAGCCACATCCGCAGCACATTTCTGTCTGCTATTTTGTATGTGTCAATCACTTCGAGACGACTGGCCTGTTTTGAGTATGTGTGTGTGTTTGTAAGAGAAACAGCATCTCAGATGACCGTCATCTTCCTGTGAAGGAAAGCTGAACCAGGACAGATTCGATGCAGGAGACTCAAGAGAATAACATGAGAGTTACTTTAGAGTCCTGAACGATTACGTGTCATGTACACATCACAACAAGCTTTCACTCAGTTTTAACAGCGTTATAAACACACACAGACGTCTATGTGTTTTTGTCTGTATAAGGGCATGACACAGCCTTGGACAAACTCCTCTCTGTGAGCTCTGTCCTCTGGAAGCGAGTCTGGAGAGGAGACATGATAAGAGAGATAAACGTCATGTCCTACGACCCACATTTTTCCTCACTATATCACTTGTTCCAGACTGACGATCTCTGACAGAAAGGCCTGCATGTGAAGTCCAGACACAAACGCCCTCAGCCTCTGCATCCTTCAGTGATATGATAAATACAACAAAACATCTGCTTTTGCACAACTTCACTGGGAACACGACAATGATGAGAAAAGGGGGAGCCTGAAACTCACTTACTGTGTAATATATATGTGAATATTTAACACTATATTTTAATATATCTAATATATAACTTAACATATTGTATTGAAAGGTGTTAAAATCCAAACAAGATATGTATATATGTCCAACACATTTTTTTATACTGTTATGTGTTATTTTGTAAAATATTATTTTAGATTTATCACATTATTTATTTACATTGACCATAATTACATTTATAAGTAAAATTAAGCCATTTAGTAAATAAATGTATGGCATTTAAACTAACAGAAAAAAAAAAAAAAAAAACTTAAAAACATACAAATTTTCAACACTATCAAAGGATATTTAAACGGTCAATAGAAATTATATAAATCGTTCAAAGAAGAAAAAGGGTTTAGCCAAAAAAACAATAAGGGTAATACTGATTTACCTGATTTACTAAATTTACTCACTAAAATATAATTCAGTGTAACAATCTTGTTAGGTATATTTACAAAAGAAATCTATTTAAGACACATTAAAAGATGAATTGCTTTCATCCCAAATACTAATTAGATGTAATTTTACATTTTTTAAATTTGTCACTATCCTAGGTTTTGTCCATTTGTCAGCACAATTTTTTTTACTCATTTAAAACACAATAAAATGTAATATGCTTCCTTATTCATTTATATATTTTAATATGTATGAGTCATAACAGGCATGTTATCTGCGTTTTTACATAAATAATGTGTTACACTGAATGACAACGTGACATTATTTCAACCACATTTTATTCTCCAAAAACATGTTTGCAATCTTAAAAGTAGACACTTTACTTACATTTAATGTGCTTTCTATGGACATAAAATCACTTCTGTGAATTTCTTTTGATGCTGAGATCTTGACGTCTTTGACCCAAATACTATAAATACATATATATAGGTCCTTCAAGGTAGCTAGCTACTGGGGTGCCTCAGGGCTCAGTTCTTGGACCACTTCTCTTCTCTGTCTGCATGGCATCACTTCTGTCATTCAGAAACATGGCTTTTCATATTACTGCTATGCTGATGACACTCAATTCTACCACTCATTAAATCCTGATAATCTGATGATAGCTGCTCACGTATCAGCATGTCTAAGACATTTCTTGCTGGATGAAGGACCATTACCTTCAACTCAACCTAGCCAAGACTGCTTGTGGTTGCATCAAACCCATCACTTCATCACAATTTCACCTTCCAGTTAGGCTCATCAACCATAACTCCTTCCAAGAGCCAGAAACCTTGGAGTTGTGATTGATGAAAAACTGAATTTCTCAGATCACATTGCTAAAACAGCCTGGTCCTTCAGTTTTGGTTTATACAATATTAGAAAAGGTCATGCTCTTTCTTGCGGAACATGCAAAACAACTCCTTGTTCAAGGTCTTGTTTTGTCCAGACTTGACAATTGCAATGCTTTCTTGGCAGGTCTTTCAGCCAATTCCATCAAACCTCTACAATTAATACAAAATACAGCTGCAATATTAATCTTTAATGTCCCACCTCTGTTCATCAATTTGTACTGGCTACCAATAACTGCTCGCATAAAATTCAAGGCATTAATGTTTGCCTACAAAACCACCTCTGGCTCTGAACCCCTTCACCTAAATTCATTAATTCAGACTTAAGTGCCCTTTAGCTGCTGAGTTCTGCAAATGAACGACGCATTATTGTACAATCCTAAAAAGGCATAAAATCACTTTCACAGACCTTTTCATTAACTGTTCCCTCCCGGTGGAATGACCTGCCCAACTCAATCTGAGCAGATGAATCCTTAGCCATCTTCAGGAAACGGCTAAAAACATGTGTCTTCCATCTTTATTTTGACCCATTAAGTCTAGTACTATTTACTCCAATTCTATTTTATCTATCTTTCTTCTTATTTTAAATAAACAACACCCATGACCCTCTATCAATTGCATATTTATTCTCAACCTGCTAGTCTTTCTTTAAAAACTATTACTAGATTTCTTTTTTCTATATTCTATCTACTTGTTAAAAAAAAAAAATCCTATTGCTTGCATGTTGTTGCTCTTCTGTTGGTTTTGATTGCTTCTATTGCCTTCATTTGTAAGTCGTTTTGAATAAAACTCTGCTCAATGACTAAAATGTAGATATTAATGTAAATATATAGGCCTATAGTTAAAATGTAGTATCCTGTAAATATCCTGCAACAGCGTTAAAAAAAAAATTGTATAGTAAAAACTGAAAATATGTAAATTTATAAAAAAAATATATATAAAAAAATAGTATAACTATAACTAATAGTAAAACTTTATATTTTCTTGGTAACAGGGCTGAATGAAAACATAATAATTTTCATTTATTATATTTTAGATATATTCATGCACATATGTAAAAATAAACACATTAAATTTTTTTTTTTCATTCAACCCTGTTACAAAACTTGATCCAATTTAAATTCAGAATTAAAAAAAGAAAAGTAATTACATAAAATTAATTACATAAAAAGTAACAGAGTTGACGATTTAGCTTTAATTTAGATATAACTCAGTAGGCATTAGCTAGTTTAAAATCACATGGTGGTTTTTAGTTGTTGATAAACTTACATCACCTATAAATTAAAGAAAAATATTTGCTTCGTACTTTTTTCTTGAAATAACTTTTGTAACGGGATTAAATAGATTAAAATTTTAGTTCCCGCCATGCAATTGGTTATGTAACAGGCTTGAATAGATTTTACTTCCTGCTATGCTGTAGAAATGTCTTCGGCATCATAGTTTTGCTTCAAATATGATGATTTTGAAATTTAGCCTTGAATTATTATGCAAAACCAAATCGAAGGCGACCATAATTTACAATTGTAAAAATCCAAACTTTATTTTACATTCTTTCCATTCAACATCTGTTGCCTGATTCACAACCAGTTTTCCACACTCTGAAACACTGAAAGCCATCGCTAAACCGCTCTCAGATCAGAAACAACCCCATCAGCGATTCGATCCAACCATCAGCCACCACAGAAATAACAACAGTGGTGTTTTTCTGCTGTATCTGCCCTGATAGGGATCTCCGGCCCTCATATCTCCCTCCAGCACTCCTGATGCTGGAAACCCAATCTCGCCTCTGCATCCGTCTGTTTGCCGCAAACCAGGGATAGGGGGAAAAAAATCCACTATTCCCACCACATTCATCCCAGAGAGGGCATCATGTTCAGAGAGCTGGCTGAAACGGACACCGCCAATTAGGAGCGGACAGAACACCCGGCTGCCCTTTCTGCCCCTCTGCACTTGCACTTCTCGTCTCCCGTCCCGCCAGCACTGTGAGGAGAGGTGGCAGGGTGTCTGGGGAGCTGAGCTGGAGGTGAAGGAGGTGAATTTCCGAGATCACACAGAGACACAGATACCCCCAATTAAAGAGGAGAAAGATCTCGTTCTGTCAAAGCAGTGCCGTGGGCACATCGATTCTCTGAGCCAACCTCGCCCCAGCACAGCCGCAACTGAGGCACATTAAACTAGATCCAAAGATATGAATCAAGCATAATCTAAAAAATATATTTCAGTACAATTTTATTAATTTTGTAATATCTAAGACATGTATTTATAATTGTGTATATAATGTGTGTATATAATGTACAAAAAAACAAAATATCTTCTGATTATAAATAAAGCGTTAAAAAAAAAAAATATATATATATATATATATATATATATATATATATATATATATATATTGTGTGTGTGAGTG